>CAUYWD010000422.1:0-15150 GCA_963576735.1 Bedellia somnulentella | reverse complement strand
GCTGCAGCAGCTGGAGCGCGCCGTGCTGCCGCTCTACGAGACCAGCGCCGCGCTGCACGCGCTGCACCACAGTGCGTACACAACATAATAACACTAGCTGACTCGACAGACTTCGTATGCAAATCAGACGTGAATGTTTTATTGATCAAATTTTTCCGGAACCAAAAGTGTCCTATTTGTTAGGCTATTTGACTGTTATAAAAATATACATGTCTTTTATTTCATAAGTCTTAATATTGCATTATTTTACCAAAATCCGTCTTCTAAAGTAAGTTTTTTTAATGCAACTGTCACGTGGCTAAAAACGACCGTAATTGGCTATTTCTACAGTCACGTAGATTGCGCATAAACAGACTTTGTATCGCTTCGCTTATCGGTGTATTTATGCGGAATTGACGTCACTACGTGCCACAGCCGCCATTTTACTTAAAGTCGCGTTTTCGCGGCACATTTGAATATTGTATTTTCTTTTTCGATATTTTTATAAAACAACTAAAATAAAGACTGAAAAGTATCTTTTCACGGCTTCCTATAAAAAAATAAATACCGTAAGATAGTTTTCAAAACATTATCAAGTAGCCTATTTGGGTCATTATCTAACATTCTGCCAAATTTCATCCATATACATTATGTACTTGAGGAGCCTTTTTGCCAAAAACACATACACATCCTAAACTTTCACATTCATAATGTTAATAACAATATATATTGTAAGCAGTTACTATCGATCGCCCTTTTGTATGATCCTAACAAACCACTCGAGCTTAGTCTATATTCATCAATCATTTCATACGTGCTCTTTTATTCTTAAAACTTTGGTCACCTGCCTTTTTAAGCACAATCTCTATTTGATCTTAATGTGTCTTTCATAGTTCTCTCTCAAACATTACCATCCACATTGACTCTATAAATTTCTTTCTCCAATTTGGGATCATCCATCCTTTCTATGGGTTCAAACCATCTTACACCATACATAGTGTGTATACACAATATATTTATACATAAATATGACTCTCTCCCACATCCCACAGACATTTCAGAGCCACTTACGCTCACAGGCAAAAACAGACAAACATCGAGTTCACTGGCGAGGCCAGAGAAACCTAAATTAAAACCTCCCTTGCCTGTTACCAGCAGCAACGAAGCCTTTCGAAAAAAATAAATATAGTTTAAAAACACTATAAAAAAACACTCTTTTAAAGCACTTGTAACTAAAAAATAAAAAAGAATCCTAATATGAGCTGAAAATGGTAATGAACAATAGTAGTATTATTATGGAAAACGTGGACTGTTCGATAGACGAAAAGTATGGCTCAGAACGCGTGTTTATTAGTTATTTTATCTGTATTTATTTTTTAAATTTTAAGTCTTGAACCAACTGAAATAATTTAATCCTGGTAACCCTTATCAGGATAATGAGATAAAACTTATGAAGCTATTATATTATCCCTGATTTTTGATAAGTGTACAAGTTTGGATTAAACCTGTCCATTTAAAGTGGGTCATAATCTACTCTAAAGAGGTCAGGTACATACAAGTGAATCTGCGGGTTAAGCGGCTACAAGCATGTTAAAATATCGCACAGACATGCAGGGGACGGTGCAGTGCCTGGAGGCGGTGATCGGGCACTACACGGCGTCGCGCGCGCTGGCCGACGTGGTCGCGGCCGGGCCGCGCACGCACTCGCCGGACGCGCTCAACGTGTATCTGGAAGTAAGTAGTACCTCACAACAGCAATTACTACAATAACTATAAGTAATCTAAAAGAAAGTAATAACTCTTGAACACATACACATTTTTTATTTTATTTGGAAGATTAACAGATCAATACAAACAATATAATACTAATTATGAATACACAATGCCATTTACAAATCTTCACCTATAGAAAAAATACATATTACTTACAGAACTAAAAGATTTAGATAAAATTTAAATATGAGGTTAGTGAAAAAATTATTGGCCGAAATGTAAATTAGTTAATAATTTTCTTACTCTTGTAGTGCTTGTTTCGAAAATATCTAAATCTACTATTGATTCATTAAATTTAGTACATGCATGTAATAGAAATACACACATATACTCACAGCTATAAATCCCTAGAAGTGGTAGCATATATATATATATATATATATATATGAATGTAAAACTGGCATATTATTTTGAGTAGGAATACTATAGCTGCCACCTGAAATTTGATTATAAAATACATCGACAGATCAGTACTTTCTCCATTGAAAATAAACCCACTTTCATCAAAATTTCACATACCTATATTAATACTAATAATATTTTAGAGTAAAAAAAATGATTTATTGTTTCAGGCTCTTGACAAGTTGGCAGAAGCACAGAAGTATTTCAACAAAAATAATCCGCAGAGTGTTGAACTAGAAAACATCGTAAGTATTTCGATAAAAGTATAAACGCATTAACTTTAAAAGTTCCAAGTTAATTTTTTATGGCTAAGGTGAAACACGCCACAATAAAATGTAACCAACTGAGTCACTATATTTAATGCAGTTTTTACTAAGATGCACATTAAAAATAACAAAAATGATAGAATAGGTTCTTGGTAAGGAAAAGTAACAGTAGACATTCTCATATGCCGTTCAATACCACCTATTGGATTATACCTATAACTAGCAAAATGAAACATTTCTATTCACCAGAACCAACTGTACAACACCGGGGTGTCAAAGCTAGAAGTGGCTTTCGAGGATCTGTTGAACAGAACGACGAAACCAATCCCGCCCACTACACTTATGGAAATGATTGCTTTGGAAGAAGGTAAAATTTATTATTATCATATTTATACTACACTAGCGACCCGCCCCGGCTTCGCACGGGTGCAATGCAAAATATACCTACTACAGAATGTCCTTATACACAACGTTCACAGCTTTTTGTCATTGGCCAATACAAACATGTTTTGCTTAGACGTTACTCTTGACAGCGCGACATATAATTGGCCATGTGAAAAACACTCAACACTCAAGTCTAATCCTGCAACGTTAAAAGTTTGACTCTGCGATTTATTAATGGTCAATGCAAAAGATATCTTTACCGGAAATTGTAGGCGTTTAAATTGGAACGGTAAATCTGATGGTACCAGAGGAATTCGGGGAATTAGTACATCTTCTCCGGTACCACATCCGGTGAGTATTGTGCACTCTATTATGAATTTTTTTAGTGATTTTACCAGCAAACGTGTGCCATTGCAGAGCTTAGAAGGATTCAGATTTCTTAATAAAATAACAGGACAACCTA
This sequence comes from Bedellia somnulentella, assembly GCA_963576735.1. NCBI lineage: Eukaryota > Metazoa > Arthropoda > Insecta > Lepidoptera > Bedelliidae > Bedellia > Bedellia somnulentella. The sequence continues at coordinate 11,883 of CAUYWD010000422.1, read as the reverse complement.
CAACAGATACTTATTCTATTCAGTTTAATTAATTCTTGATATTTTCCTCGCTAAAGAGCTCCGATAAGCGATCGCTGCAAATCATAAAGTGCTATAAGGCGAAGCGCGGCTATCGACGCGCTATTTGTAGGCACGCGCCGCCCGGCGCAAACAACTACGACCCTGCATTTTAAATTTGTAATATCTTCGGTAATATTCACTTAAATTACATGCTGTAAAAAGCATATTGATCTATAAAAAATGCACAATTTATTTAAGGTACTTAATTGGATAAGGATTAATGCTGTATTGTTTAAAATCACTTCGTAAATAACCATATTTTAGTAAAGAATAAAAATGGTTATGCTGGGTTATCCCTAAGAGATAGACATATACCATCGCGGACTTTTTTGTTGAACTTTTTAAGGTGAACAATACTGTAGTACATTATTTTGGTCTATCTAGTAGGGTTCAGCCAGCGTTTGCAATATAAGCGCAAAAAAACGTGCTTATTTACGACATCACATTAGAAACCTTTAAATTTATCAGTGTTTCTCTACTATATTATGCATTTATTATACATACAAACCTTCCTTAAGAATCACTCTATCTATTAAAAAAAACCGCATCAAAATCCGTTGCGTAGTTTTAAAGATCTAAGCATACATACGGACATACAGCGAAAGCGACTTTGTTTTATACTATGTATTGATTGATGCAAAACGTGGGTACTCTGAACACCAGGTGACAAAGTAGCGTGATGTTCAGAAGTATTAGTACCTCTGCCAACCCCTTCGGGGATATTCGGCGTGAACGTTTATCTTTCTGTTATGTTATATTTATACTAGAATAAATATATATTTATATATTTTAACATTTTTGTGCCATTAACCTTGTGAAGTCTGTTTATGAGGTGTAAAAACTGCAGGGATATCTTGAGGTAATCTTGTATGAGTGAGTGAGTGTGTTTTTGCGTAAAAACATATTATAAAGCACATAATCGCGAGTAATTTGCCAATAAATAATGTAAATGCTATTCATGTTACATATATTTGTGTATTACTGTCGTTCTTATGTTTGTTGTACTATAGTGTTTTAAGTTTATGGGGGGTCAAAATGTTGAGTTTTACCTCTACGCTTTTATCGATGCAGTTGTAGAATTGATTATCTTAATTATTATATACCGTCTGTATCAATTAGAAAAAATGGGGTTGTAAACAAAGAAACGTCAATGACCTTTTAGTATTTTAGTGTTGTAACCAATATAATCGACGGTGACGTAAACATCGAATACGTTACTAATTGTAAGCAAATTTCTTGATCCAATTTAATCGTATACTTATAAAACAGATGTAAAACACACATTCGTTCCCTATCTGGGGGCACGGCAGTGCCCCTGCCAAGTCTCGAGCAAAACGGGCACGGCCGTACCATCTTTTCTCGAAGCGGTTCGCGGCTGTTTCGCCCCCCCTATATCTTCGACGTGGACAAAGCTAGGAGTTTAGGTTTTCGGTGAATAATAGTAGGCATTAGAACAAGCTTAAGTTCGAAATTACACGCCAAATGAATTAATAGTTTAGGAGTTACGGTCGATCAAAGTTACACCATTTTGTCACTCACTGACTCACTGACAGATCATCAAAAATCTAAGGTACTTCTAGCAGACTTAGAAACTTCAAATTTTGCACCAAGATAGGTCATTAGCCACATATAAAGGAAAAATTATAAAAACATTAAAAAATTATATGCCATAGAAAACAATTTTATATTTGCGGTTTGGCAAGAACATTATGTATGGATTTTGACTGCATTGTTAACTTTGTTCGTTGTTCAAGTACCTGTTCAATTGGATGAATACATACATAGAATAGAAAAGAATAATATAAATGTAATACATAGACTATCATTAATACAAATTAATACATAAAGTTCATTAAATTAATAAAGCTAAAACTCCATTGTATTGCGATAAATATTGTATGAGCGCTCGATAGATGGCGTTGTACCTGTCTGAATCGCTCTATGGTTTCGTTACAAAGCGCAGTGTAAGTAGTACTTCAAAATAATTCGATAATATTCATTTGATACATCTGTCAATGAAAACCCATTTCGAAACTAAAAAATATTGTAGTGATAATTGATATTCGAAGAACTTTACGTGTTATTTAGTTTAGTTTAGTTATAGTTTGTAAGTTAGTAGATATATATTTATTTAGTTAGTTATTTGTTAGTTAGTTTAGTTCTATTTAGTTTACATATATATATAAGTTTAAGCCCTATTGTTATAGAAGTAATTGTAAATATAGTGTAATGGAACGTGAAATATTGTACATAAATGGCGACCTTTGTCCACACAGAGTCATCTCTATTCCTGGAGATGGGTCATGTTTATTTCATTCGTTGTCATACAGCATGTATGGGAGTTTTCAGTCGTCAAACGATAAGGGAATTTTAGTAGTATCAAAGCTCAGGAGACAGCAATAGCTGAATATAATCGACTCCGAAGTATATATCGCCCAGACTTGTCTACCTTAGAAGTAACGAAGCCTCAGAGAAGAAACAAAAGAGATAGAGACAGAGAATGGGTTCTAAGCAAAGCAGTAGCTGACGTCCAAGAAATTGTGAGGTCACCTAAAAGTAAAAGAAAGAAATACACTTACAAAAAATAAATGAGATCCCACCAAAAACATTAAATGTAAAAAAATGCCAAGTCTCTCGATGCAGTCTTTCCATCGTAAAAAGTTTTGAGATCTCATAGAAGCCAAGTCCTATTCAAAATATTTCGTAGTTATAAATCAACATTTAGTAATTGTATCAATAGTTTTCTTTATATTATAATTATAGTGACTTGGCAATGAGCACAAATTAAAAGCTGCTTGCTGCCTGGAATTATGTGCAAATGTTACTGACGAGACCAGTGATCAGATTATTTGTTATGTGTGAATCATGATGGTCACTACCGACTACATTCTCCAATACAATAATTAAGAATACCTTACGGGCCATCGCTTTATGAAAGTAAATGAATCGAGAGTGCACTAAGACTGACTGCCGTTGCCGAAATTCGGTTGGGACGACACGGATAAACCAACAGAAAATTTATTTTGTGATATTAATGTTTACGCATGCGGTGTGTGTAACTTTAAACTCCTCCAAATATGCCGTTTTATTTGTTTCTTCTTGTGCTCATTGCCAAGTCACTATAATTATAATATAAAGAAAACTATTGATACAATTACTAAATGTTGATTTATAACTACGAAATATTTTGAATAGGACTTGGCTTCTATGAGATCTCAAAACTTTTTACGATGGAAAGACTGCATCGAGAGACTTGGCATTTTTTTACATTTAATGTTTTTGGTGGGATAATAACTTTTATGCATATACTCACGTTAGCCAACATTGGGGTATGCAGATAAGAGACTGTTGCGACCTGTAGACGGCGAACTCATTCGCACACTAGCAGGCTCATAAAAATATCCAAATCATGACATCGAAATGTTTTTCTTACTAAAGTATAAATACAAATTACTTGTTGATTGATACACAGCAGGGTGAACTGGCCAGTATATCTTTGCAGTTCCCACAAGACTTTCGTAATTAGTACTGTATTTTGACATATATTTATTTCCACGAAACATAACAGTCATCACTACCAAATTCATTAATTATGATTAGAAAAAAGCCCCAATAGCGTAAATTTTCATTCTTAACAAATATTAATGGTAGTGGAAAATGGAATAACAAACCTTACCTTAAGCACGGAATCATCTTAATTTTGCAATATCCTTCCAAACTGGGTTAAATCTTACAAATCTTTGTAAAGTTACCACCCCTCGGGGATCGAACCCCGTACTTGAAATCAAGCGTTTAACCGCGAGACCATGGAGGCAGTCATTTACATTGAAAATGGGTTTAATATAGTAATTTAGGCAAACATAACTTAGGTATTAATGTATAATTTAAGTTGTCTCAGGTAGGTCTTCGATATCCGATTCATCATCAGTGGTCGTAGAGTCGCCAACATTTATTATAAATTTTTCTTGTATGGAATCCGTCGCAGCATCAATTAAACCTTCCAGGTCCTTCATTTTTTTCTTCTTTGTCCACTGCGCTGCACCAATTTTTGCTATACCTTCTTCCAGTAAAGTCCTTACCTCGGGCATTCTAAATGTTTCATTGTTCCGTCCTACATATGAATTTACTTGAGCCCAAATTAGTTCTATTGGTTTCAGTTCGCAGTGGTACTGAGGAAGACGTAGTACTTGGATATTTTGCTTTTCGGCCATATCGTCTATAACCTTTTTTTATATTCGTTATTTTTTCGTACTGTTACGACATCTGTTCGCAAGTAGGAGATAGGATTTGCCACTACTAGATAACAGATGGCGTTACTAGTATTCTAATAAGTAAAGGAATTACTAGATGTTTCTCGAATATCGACTTTTCGAGAATGTGGTACTAGAACTTTCTGTAATATTCGCGTATTTGAGATTTGGCATATATAAAGAGCGACGCGTGCTACGGAGTTATTCGAGTGCGAAGAACTAAAGCGAGAACAAGCGAAATACTAGAGCGAAGAAATTAAATACGACAGTGCAGTGATATACGGATTACGGAAATAAGCTTAACGGTGTGGACAGTGTTACTATAATGGAGTAAATTAGTGTTGTTAATTAGTGCGAGTATCGATAGTTAATTATCGATAGTGTTTGTTGTGTTGTGTAAAGTGCGTTATTGGTCAATAAATATAATTACACCTTATTGCACGAAAGTGTGACTGGTATTTATCAAATTAAGAACCCGGTACGTAACAATTGGTGACAGAAGTGGATTTGAAGATGCCAGTTATGCCGAAGGAAGACGGAAGAGAGGGTGTGAAGACACGCGCTCAGAAAGCCGCAGAGGGTGAACAGCTGTCGGAAATGAGTTCATCGGTCACGAACCCTCGGAGTGACATTCCAGAGGAGACGTCCGCGGTGACTAACGCGCCGTCTACATCAACGGCGCCGGCGGCCGCAACTAATACTGACTTGACGATGATAGTTGAAATGTTTCAAAGCATGCGTGAAGCACAACAAAGCATGCGTGAAGCACAACAAAGCATACAGGATGTTGTGAAAAACATACATTCGGAGGTACAGGATGTTAAAAAAAACATACATTCGGAGGTACAGGGTGTTGTGAAACAAGAAGTTCGTGAGTTGCGCGAGGAACAGCAAACTAAGTTCTCACAAGTTCTCACTGCGGTCAATGAAGTCAGTGGTCGGGTGGTTACTGTGGAAAAAGACGTAGAGCAGATGAAGGAGCAGGTAACCACTATTGAGAAAGATATCGATGACATGAAGACCGACTTCCGCGGAATGGAGAAAAGGGTTCTGCAGCTTGAATCACGACCGGTCAAGGTTGTCTCCGGTGAGAATGTAGTAGCTGTCCATGGTCCTCGTGTGAAGGTTCCTCCCTACGACGGAACAACATCCTGGTCGGCGTATAGACATCAGTTCCAGACTGTTGCGGCTGCCAATGGTTGGACTGATGAACAGTGTTTGACTGCACTGACGGTGGCGCTCCGAGGTCAAGCACTGTCAGTAATAGAGGCGCTGCCGACTCCGAGTGGTGGTTTCAAGGACCTGCTGGATGCGTTGGAGTCTCGCTATGGAGAGCGACACCTGGAGCACGTGTTCCGCGCTCAGCTGCGTGATAGGGTCCAGCGTTCCGGAGAGGGACTTCAGCAGTGGGCCCTTGAAATCGAGAAGCTCGTCCGCAAGGCCTATCCCAGTGTAGATCCGAAGACGGTGGAAATGAACCTGGTGCAAGCATTCGTCGACGGCATCAGAGATATCGAAGTGAGAACAGCGGTGAGACTTCAACACCACACGTCTCTCAAGGATGCCGTGGCGAACGCTCTAGAAGTTGAAGCTTGCCGCCAGGATACGCGCCAAACTCATCGACTTCGTGAGATTGCGGAAGCAAATGAGGACGTCAAGGTCATTAAAGCACCCGTCGGAAGGAGTACTGGACCGATTTGTTATGGCTGCGGGAAAAGGGGCCATTTGAGATTAAGTTGCCCGCTGAGGAAGGAAGAAAAGAGGCAGGCAGAGGCTCCTGCCGCAAACGTCCAGGGAAACGAGCATTAGCCAGGACCGGGGGGCAGGTGCTGGCTAGAGAGGAGAAAGCCCCGACAATGACCATCTCACAAGCCTGTAACGGGAACAGTTTGGTGATATTGGGCTGTGTCAATGACCAAGACTGTAAGATGACCCTTGATACTGGAGCGTCTAGAACGGTGATCAATCCGGCACTGGTGAAAGCAGCGAATATCAAGTATAGCAGAGATACTAAGTGTCGGCTACTCTCCGCCTCTGGCCAGCGAATACCTGTCCTTGGTGAACTCTCAGTCAGGATGATGGTTGGCGAGACGTCGTATACTCATCAAGTCATTGTGGCTGAGATAATGGATGAATGCATACTAGGACTGGACTTCATGAAGAAATATAACTGCCGGATTGACATAACGAGAGGAATTTTCAAGTGTGGCCAGGAAGAAATCTTTATACTGGGTGGTCCCGTCGGTGAAGTGACATGCTTGAAAACCATCAATATTCCTGCGCGTTCTCAGAAGTTGGTTCCGGTGATGTTACCTGTAGACAGCGAGAAGAAGAGGCATCGTTGTGTGTTGATTGAAAAGACAGGGAAGAACGGGCCAAGGAAATTTCTGACAGCAAGAACTTTGGTTACAAGCAACAAGACGGCAATAGTGAAGGTAGTCAACCTTGACCAAGAAGATGTACAGCTTAAGCGAGGTGAAGTAGTTGGTCAGTGTGAAGAAGTAGTCTGGATGAGGAGCTGTCATTCTCCAAATGGGAAAGTCAAAGTGAAAGTCGATAATTCAACTGTAACTGACTTGTTAAGTGAGATCCAGGATGACTTATCTTACTTGGAGAGGATCAAGGTTAAACAGTTGCTGGTGAAATATGCTGACATCTTCTCAAATGCAGAAGGGGACTTAGGCAGAACATCTTTAGTGCAACACAGAATTGATACAGGGGACGAAATACCTATTAGACAGAGAGCAAGGAGAATCCCAATCGCTAAGGAGAAAGAAGTTGAAGAATTGCTCGAAGACATGAAAAAGAAGAAAGTCATTAGTCCGTCCTCCAGTCCGTGGTGTTCTCCAGTGGTTCTTGTTAAGAAGAAAGATGGAAGCACACGGTTTTGTGTTGACTACAGGCAACTGAACAACGTGACAAAGAAGGACAGCTATCCTTTGCCAAGAATAGATGACACTCTGGATACTTTGAGTGGCATGAAGTGGTTTTCAACCCTGGACTGCAAGTCAGGCTACTGGCAGGTGGAAATACATCCGACTGATAAAGAGAAGACTGCGTTTTCAACTGGAAAGGGTTTGTGGCAGTTTAACGTCATGCCTTTCGGTCTCTGCAACGCGCCAGCTACTTTTGAAAGGCTTATGGAGTGTGCGTTGGCGGGATTGGTTGGCGAGGCTTGCCTGGTGTACCTCGACGACGTGGTCATAATAGGCAAAAGCTTCCAAGACCATCTCAAGAACCTGGAACAAGTCTTTCAGAAAATTCGTGGAGCAAACCTGAAACTGAATCCGAAGAAGTGCCGGCTGTTTAGAACTTCAGTGAACTATTTAGGACACGTAATCAGCCGAGAAGGAATTCAGACGGATCCGGAAAAGGTGGAAGCTGTGCAGAAATGGCCGACGCCAAAGGACAAAACAGACGTGCGAGCTTTTCTCGGCCTTTGCTCGTACTATCGACGTTTTGTAAAAGGGTTTTCTGAGATCGCCAAACCATTGCATCGGTTGACTGAAGATAAGAAAACCTTCTCTTGGGATGATGAATGCGAGTTATCTTTCAATGAGCTGAAGAAGAGGCTTTGCGAGACACCTATCCTTGGATATCCACAGCCAGAGGGACAGTACATCGTTGACAGCGATGCTAGTAATATGGCTATTGGTGGAGTGTTATCACAGATCCAAGGTGACAAGGAAGTTGTGATCGGATATTTCAGCAAGTCTCTATCTAAAGCGGAAAGAAACTACTGCGTCACGAGAAAGGAACTTCTAGCTGTAGTGAAGACCTTACAGCATTTTTACAAGTATTTGATTGGGAGACCGTTCAAGCTTCGAACTGATCATGCTGCACTGAAATGGCTTCTCCAGTTCAAAAACCCGGAAGGACAGGTAGCTCGATGGATCGAACAGCTACAAGAGTATGACTTTTCTATCGAGCACCGTAGTGGTAAATCTCATGGCAATGCAGACGCGCTTTCACGTAGACCGTGTCCGGAAGACTGTAAACATTGTAGGAAGCAAGAGTCGAAGGAGGAGGTCGTGAAAGTGACTCGAATTTGTCCATTGGATGGATGGGAAACAGAAGCTATGCAGAAGGCTCAAGAAGAAGATGAGAACCTCAGACCCATCATGAAATGGAAGAAGGAAAAACACGATCAACCGGCTTGGAGTGAAGTAGCGTCCACAGGAGTGAGTACGAAAGCTTACTGGGCGCAATGGAACAGCCTGGTTCTGATCAATGGTCTACTGTACCGGAGGTGGGAGAAACCCAACGGTAAAGAAGGGCACCTACAATTGGTCGTGCCCAGAGCCAAGGTTAAAGATGTACTGCGGGAAACACATGACGGTGTTTCGGGCGGGCATCTTGGGGTAAATCGTACGTTGCAGAAGGTTCGTGCGAAGTTTTACTGGCTTCATTGTAGGGACGACGTACAGGACTGGTGCCGGAAATGTACAACGTGTGCCGCGGTGAAAGGTCCGCAGACCCGGAGTAGAGGGGGATTACGGTTGTACAATGTGGGAGCTCCCTGGGAGAGGATTGCCGTTGATGTGGCTGGACCGTTTCCACAATCAGAGTCCGGAAATAAATATTTCATGGTGGTGATGGATTACTTCACTAAGTGGCCTGAAGTGTTTGCCATACCCAATCAAGAAGCAATAACTGTGGCTACAAAACTGGTTGAGGAAGTGATCTGTCGATTTGGCGTGCCCCTGGAGATACACTCTGACCAGGGAAGAAATTTTGAGTCACAAGTATTTCAAGAGGTGTGCAAACTGCTTGGAATGCATAAAACCAGGACGACGCCATATCATCCTCAGTCAGATGGAATGGTGGAGAGGTTCAACCAAACACTGGAGAGACAGTTGGCGAAGATGGTTGAAAAACATCAGAAGGACTGGGACAAACACATTCCATTATTTTTACTGTCTTACCGGTCAGCTGTTCACGAAAGCACGAAGGAAACACCTGCTTTCGTCAATTTCGGAAGAGAGCTACGATTGCCTGTAGATTTGTTGACAGGAGGGTCACCAGATGAGCCGCAGAGTGTAACTGAATATGTAAGCGATTTGAGGGAAAGAATGCAAGATGTACATTCCCTAGTGCGTGAAAATGGTTTACATGCTAGTGAAAAGATGAAAACCAGATATGACCGTAAAGCTAACACGCCGCGTTTCGAAGAGGGTATGCTCGTCTGGTTACACAATCCAACTCGCCAGAAAGGGAAGTCCCCTAAGTTACAAAATAGGTGGGAAGGACCGTACAAGGTGGTCACTAGAATAAACGATGTAACGTACAGAATTCAACGCCAACCTAGAGGGGCTTGGAAAATAGTTCACATCGATCGACTTGCGAAGTACCATGGAAGCAATAATACTCGGGACGAGTATTAATGTAAGGAGGGGGTAATGTTACGACATCTGTTCGCAAGTAGGAGATAGGATTTGCCACTACTAGATAACAGATGGCGTTACTAGTATTCTAATAAGTAAAGGAATTACTAGATGTTTCTCGAATATCGACTTTTCGAGAATGTGGTACTAGAACTTTCTGTAATATTCGCGTATTTGAGATTTGGCATATATAAAGAGCGACGCGTGCTACGGAGTTATTCGAGTGCGAAGAACTAAAGCGAGAACAAGCGAAATACTAGAGCGAAGAAATTAAATACGACAGTGCAGTGATATACGGATTACGGAAATAAGCTTAACGGTGTGGACAGTGTTACTATAACGGAGTAAATTAGTGTTGTTAATTAGTGCGAGTATCGATAGTTAATTATCGATAGTGTTTGTTGTGTTGTGTAAAGTGCGTTATTGGTCAATAAATATAATTACACCTTATTGCACGAAAGTGTGACTGGTATTTATCAAATTAAGAACCCGGTACGTAACAGTACTAACACGAGAGCACATTTGAGCAAAAATTAGTATAGCGATTTTCCGGAGCAATGGGAGGTTTTCCTTTTTTTCTTTTTTTCTTCTTCCCTGTTCTCAGGATAGATGGCGCCAGACTTGCTATGTTACTGATAGGAACGGAACGTCACACCGTTTTTCACACTTTGATGTAATGATATCGTAAAACGGAACGTACATAAAAACGTTCTGATTTGAAAGTCTAAATGAATATCAGTTTAAGCCAAGATAGCTTAAAAGTAAATAAACAAAGACGGTATTTATATTTAACATTCTTTTTGTTGTTTTTACTCGCCAAAAAGTTACTCTATGGTGATGAGACACATGTTTTTAAAGTTGACATTGGCGAAATTATTGTGGCAACACGATTTAACGAAGAAAAAATTTAAGTAACGTAGTTACATCAACGCCATCTACAGAGCTCTAGGAAACTATGTTGTTTTTTTATTTCTCAAAAAGAAAACCTCTCATTGCTACAGAAATAAAATGATTAAATACGTAAATATAAAACAGGCGTTTTTACGTATTTAATAAAATTAAACTAATCCTAATCCCACAATAGACCTTAGAAGTTACACTAAAAACTCCTATGTATAAAATTAAAAAGACAGATTAAATTCCCGAGTGACTGACAGCCAATATTAATGCCAAATGAATCACATTATTCATACCTGACTTATCTTTAATAACGAAATGTTTTGTATGTGTAAATTAAATGTGTCAACCCGTGCAAAGTCGGGACGGGCCCTTAGTCGAAGACATTTCTAAAAAAAGACCAGTAGTATAATAGGTATAATCTACATACTCACTAACCATTTCTGAACTTAAAACGTAATAAATTTGTTTTGTGTATCAATATACATATTATTATTTTTGTTAAAAATCATAAACATAATAACATAACATAAACGTTCACGCCGAATATCCCCGAAGGGGTTGGCAGAGGTACTAATACTTCTGAACATCACGTGACTTTGTCACCTGGTGTTCAGAGTACCCACGTTTTGCATGGACAGTGTACTCACGTGATAGGGGGCAGGCCTATCGCCGTTTTGTACGAATACACTGTCACATGACTAAGTACAACTCAGCCATGTGGGTTTCCTCACGATGTTTTCCCTCACCGTTAACAACCATGCTAAATAAACCACACATATGTCTTTTTAGAAAAGACAAATTGGTGTAGGCCCGACCCAGGATTTGAACACTAGTCGTTTGCACGATAACCGAGTGTTCTACCCACTGGGCTATCACGGTTGCTTAAAAATACAATAGTTTACAGTGTTATACATTTTATTTACTGCGATTTTGATATATTGGATCTTCATGCATCGATTCATCAATCGGTAATCGATTACTGTCATTCTTTCATTACTATTTAATGTCAATACCCATCCCAAATTTTTGCATTGGAAAAAATATTAAATAACCTAATTTTTTCATTTTTTTGTGTTTTGCAAGTTTTATCTCCAATCAATACTTAATTTTTAGCTCGATGAGTTAACGACTGTGTTTTATAATTGACGGATATGAAATTCTAGTGTCATAGAAGTATTTTCTTGATGAAATCTACGATTTTATTCTCGGCAATGGTTTGTTTACAATCTCTTTTTTTGTGATAGATATAGATTGTACTTATTGTTATTACACTTTTTTGTTTTTAAATA
>CAUYWD010000420.1:0-87681 GCA_963576735.1 Bedellia somnulentella | reverse complement strand
ATAGTGCCTTAAATTATAACATAGGATACTTTTAATCCCGAAAAAATTTGACCAATGAAATATTCACGCCTGATTGAATTCAAAGTACCGAAAAAAACCCCTAAAGTTTGGCATAAGCAAATTTACAGTACGAAGTATGTCGAGTCAGCTAATATCTATACTTATAATAAATCTGTAGAGAGGTCAATTCTGTACATGAAATATATTTTCAAAATAACTATCAGGTGGTGATTAGGGATCGATACTGATGCCAAAAATGCAATCAGTAAAATTTTTGTCTGTCTGTCTGTCTGTCTGTCTGTCTGTCTGTCTGTCTGTCTGTCTGTCTGTCGGTTTGTATGTTCCTTATGGAAACAAAAACTACTGGACGGATTTTAACGAAACTTGGTACAATTATTCTTCATACTCCTGCGCAGGTTTTTGTATACTTTCCAGCAGAGAAGTAAAGGGGAATTTTGGGAAATTTTGGGAAAACGGGAGAAGTAACTCCATTTTTTAAGCTACCGTCGCGTGTGCAGCCTTAATGGTTAAACTTACATAGAAATCATGTGTGGCGGAAATATTCTTCATAAAATTATCTAAAAAAAAATCCTAAACAGTATATGTCTATCTTTTAAGGATGACTCACAATAACACGTGTAATTCCTGATTGCTTAGCAGTTCGGAACATCCTGATTATATTTGTTTACTCTTACGTTTGTAAACCTCTCATTCATCCGTAATTTAAAAAAGGTTACATTATTACCTATTCAATAAAAAAAGAATCATAGAAATCGGTAGACAAACACCGAAATTATACATAAAATAAGCCATCGCGCCCGTGATCGAAACCAAATCTTTACTAATTTATTTATTTTTATTTTCATTTATTTAGGAAACAAACAGTCGTTTACATTACAAATGTACACAGTTATAAAAGAAACAATTAGACCTACAGCTCCATAAATTAATATTTTACACTTTTGTGTGCGGCAGGTAGATACATCGGTATTGTTTTTATTTTTATACATCAGGGTTTATCAAGTACAATTAACCTAAGTAGAAAATTGGTTTAGAGAAATAACATGAAACTTTTATAAACATTTACATAACATATGAACAAACAAAAGAGAAAAGTGAAATTAAGTTAAAAACGAATATCTTAATTTAGTTACAAAAGAGTTTAAACTGTTACAAGACAGATCAATTTCACAAAATTCTAGGTTATACAAATCAACACTTCACCTAAAAAAATGTTTACAAGTATATATAGTTTTATAATGTGGAGGAAATTGGTTTAGAGATAACATGAAACTTTTATAAACATTTACATAACATATGAACAAACAAAAGATACAAGTGAAATTAAGTTAAAAACGAATTTCTTAATTTAGTTACAAAAGAGTTTAAACTGTTACAAAACAGATCAATTTCACAACAAACAAACAAACATTTACATAACATATGAACAAACAAAAGATATAAGTGAAATTAAGTTAAAAACGAATTTCTTAATTTAGTTACAAAAGAGTTTAAACTGTTACAAAACAGATCAATTTCACAAAATTCTTGGTTATACAAATCAACACTTCGCCTAAAAAAATTGTTACAAGTATATATAGTTTTATAATGTGGAGGGACAAATAACTGTTTATTGCGAGAGCCATGTCTAGGTATCCTAAACGATATTTTTTCTAGAAGTTCTGGGGAGTCAACTTTACTATTTAATAATTTAAACAGGAAACGTAAGTCAAATTGCTTACGTCTATCTTGAAGAGTGGTTAGTTTATGATTTGAGAGGGAATTTAGATAATTGCTGTAGTCATTATTACATCTATATTCCAATGTTTTTAAGAACTTTTTCTGAACTCTTTCTATTCGTGATATATGGCAGGCGTAAAAGGGACTCCAGATAATACTAGCAAAGTCCAATATTGAGCGCACATAACTAAAGTATAAAATTTTTAACGTTAAGCAGTTTTTGAACGGTTTTGATATACGCAAAATAAACCCAAGTTGTTTAAATGCTTTTTTAACTATGTAGTCGATATGAAGAACAAAAGATAATTTAGAATCCATTACGATTCCCAAGTCCCGTATTGATGTTACTCTCTTGATTTGTAAACCATTCAAACTGTAATCATGTTCAATAAAGCTATGTTTTCTTGTAAATGTTATTACTGAGCATTTGTCATAATTAAGAAAGAGTTGGTTAGAAGAGCAATAGTTGGAAAGATTTAGAAGATCAGATTGTAATTTACTACAGTCACTTGAGTTATGGATAATTTTAAAAAACTTGGCATCATCGGCATATAGCAAACAATTTGAAAAATCCATGGATTTATCTATATCGTTAATATAAATTATAAACAATAGGGGCCCTAAATGAGACCCTTGAGGTACTCCTGATGGGATATCCAAAAATGTTGATATGTAGCCTTTAGAAGATACTGCTTGTGAACGGTTCTTCAAATAAGAAATGATCCATCGAAGCAGATCACCATGTATTCCTATATTTAATAATTTTATGGCCATGAAGTCATGTGATATTTTATCAAACGCTTTAGAAAAATCGGTGTACACAACATCAACTTGTAGCCCTTTATCCATGGCATCAATAAGGTAGTTAGTAAAAGATAGCATGTTTGATTCGACCGAACGCCCCTTACAAAAACCATGTTGAGAAGGAGAGATATGATTATGTAAAGCATTCATAATTTGCTGGGAGACAATCCGTTCAAAAATCTTTGCAAAGATATTTAGTTTAGATATAGGTCGATATTGTGTAAAATCGTTAATAATATTATTTTTGGGAATAGGTGTTATTAAGGCCTGTTTCCAAATAGACGGAAATGTTCCAGATTTAATTGACAAGTTGAATATGTATAGAAGCGGAACTGATAATTCTACTGCACAATTTTTTACAAAAAGTGGGTGTATACCATCATTACCTGGACCTTTATAAATGTCTACGTTTTTAAGCTCACGACTAATAAGATCTGCTGTAAATGTTATTGTACTAATATTCATTGGAGCATTGGGGGGAACATTGTGTTGTTGCACGTTGTCATTGTCTATATTTTGTGTAGGATTTTGGGGTTGAACAAAAACAGAATTGAAGTATTCATTAAAAATATTACAGATGTCATCGCCTGAGGTGTATAATTTACCTTTATATTGCATATTTAGTGGAATCTGACTTTTGGATTGTTTGGATTTTACAAACGACCAGAAAAGTTTGGGACATTTATGTATTTTTTCTTCACTAATTAATATATACTGTTACGTACCGGGTTCTTAATTTGATAAATACCAGTCACACTTTCGTGCAATAAGGTGTAATTATATTTATTGACCAATAACGCACTTTACACAACACAACAAACACTATCGATAATTTACTATCGATACTCGCACTAATTAACAACACTAATTTACTCCGTTATAGTAACACTGTCCACACCGTTAAGCTTATTTCCGTAATCCGTATATCACTGCACTGTCGTATTTAATTTCTTCGCTCTAGTATTTCGCTTGTTCTCGCTTTAGTTCTTCGCACTCGAATAACTCCGTAGCACGCGTCGCTCTTTATATATGCCAAATCTCAAATACGCGAATATTACAGAAAGTTCTAGTACCACATTCTCGAAAAGTCGATATTCGAGAAACATCTAGTAATTCCTTTACTTATTAGAATACTAGTAACGCCATCTGTTATCTAGTAGTGGCAAATCCTATCTCCTACTTGCGAACAGATGTCGTAACATTACCCCCTCCTTACATTAATACTCGTCCCGAGTATTATTGCTTCCATGGTACTTCGCAAGTCGATCGATGTGAACTATTTTCCAAGCCCCTCTAGGTTGGCGTTGAATTCTGTACGTTACATCGTTTATTCTAGTGACCACCTTGTACGGTCCTTCCCACCTATTTTGTAACTTAGGGGACTTCCCTTTCTGGCGAGTTGGATTGTGTAACCAGACGAGCATACCCTCTTCGAAACGCGGCGTGTTAGCTTTACGGTCATATCTGGTTTTCATCTTTTCACTAGCATGTAAACCATTTTCACGCACTAAGGAATGTACATCTTGCATTCTTTCCCTCAAATCGCTTACATATTCAGTTACACTCTGCGGCTCATCTGGTGACCCTCCTGTCAACAAATCTACAGGCAATCGTAGCTCTCTTCCGAAATTGACGAAAGCAGGTGTTTCCTTCGTGCTTTCGTGAACAGCTGACCGGTAAGACAGTAAAAATAATGGAATGTGTTTGTCCCAGTCCTTCTGATGTTTTTCAACCATCTTCGCCAACTGTCTCTCCAGTGTTTGGTTGAACCTCTCCACCATTCCATCTGACTGAGGATGATATGGCGTCGTCCTGGTTTTATGCATTCCAAGCAGTTTGCACACCTCTTGAAATACTTGTGACTCAAAATTTCTTCCCTGGTCAGAGTGTATCTCCAGGGGCACGCCAAATCGACAGATCACTTCCTCAACCAGTTTTGTAGCCACAGTTATTGCTTCTTGATTGGGTATGGCAAACACTTCAGGCCACTTAGTGAAGTAATCCATCACCACCATGAAATATTTATTTCCGGACTCTGATTGTGGAAACGGTCCAGCCACATCAACGGCAATCCTCTCCCAGGGAGCTCCCACATTGTACAACCGTAATCCCCCTCTACTCCGGGTCTGCGGACCTTTCACCGCGGCACACGTTGTACATTTCCGGCACCAGTCCTGTACGTCGTCCCTACAATGAAGCCAGTAAAACTTCGCACGAACCTTCTGCAACGTACGATTTACCCCAAGATGCCCGCCCGAAACACCGTCATGTGTTTCCCGCAGTACATCTTTAACCTTGGCTCTGGGCACGACCAATTGTAGGTGCTCTTCTTTACCGTTGGGTTTCTCCCACCTCCGGTACAGAAGACCATTGATCAGAACCAGGCTGTTCCATTGCGCCCAGTAAGCTTTCGTACTCACTCCTGTGGACGCTACTTCACTCCAAGCCGGTTGATCGTGTTTTTCCTTCTTCCATTTCATGATGGGTCTGAGGTTCTCATCTTCTTCTTGGGCCTTCTGCATAGCTTCTGCTTCCCATCCATCCAATGGACAAATTCGAGTCACTTTCACGACCTCCTCCTTCGACTCTTGCTTCCTGCAATGTTTACAGTCTTGATCATTGACACAGCCCAATATCACCAAACTGTTCCCGTTACAGGCTTGTGAGATGGTCATTGTCGGGGCTTTCTCCTCTCTAGCCAGCACCTGCCCCCCGGTCCTGGCTAATGCTCGTTTCCCTGGACGTTTGCGGCAGGAGCCTCTGCCTGCCTCTTTTCTTCCTTCCTCAGCGGGCAACTTAATCTCAAATGGCCCCTTTTCCCGCAGCCATTACAAATCGGTCCAGTACTCCTTCCGACGGGTGCTTTAATGACCTTGACGTCCTCATTTGCTTCCGCAATCTCACGAAGTCGATGAGTTTGGCGCGTATCCTGGCGGCAAGCTTCAACTTCTAGAGCGTTCGCCAAGGCATCCTTGAGAGACGTGTGGTGTTGAAGTCTCACCGCTGTTCTCACTTCGATATCTCTGATGCCGTCGACGAATGCTTGCACCAGGTTCATTTCCACCGTCTTCGGATCTACACTGGGATAGGCCTTGCGGACGAGCTTCTCGATTTCAAGGGCCCACTGCTGAAGTCCCTCTCCGGAACGCTGGACCCTATCACGCAGCTGAGCGCGGAACACGTGCTCCAGGTGTCGCTCTCCATAGCGAGACTCCAACGCATCCAGCAGGTCCTTGAAACCACCACTCGGAGTCGGCAGCGCCTCTATTACTGACAGTGCTTGACCTCGGAGCGCCACCGTCAGTGCAGTCAAACACTGTTCATCAGTCCAACCATTGGCAGCCGCAACAGTCTGGAACTGATGTCTATACGCCGACCAGGATGTTGTTCCGTCGTAAGGAGGAACCTTCACACGAGGACCATGGACAGCTACTACATTCTCACCGGAGACAACCTTGACCGGTCGTGATTCAAGCTGCAGAACCCTTTTCTCCATTCCGCGGAAGTCGGTCTTCATGTCATCGATATCTTTCTCAATAGTGGTTACCTGCTCCTTCATCTGCTCTACGTCTTTTTCCACAGTAACCACCCGACCACTGACTTCATTGACCGCAGTGAGAACTTGTGAGAACTTAGTTTGCTGTTCCTCGCGCAACTCACGAACTTCTTGTTTCACAACACCCTGTACCTCCGAATGTATGTTTTTTTTAACATCCTGTACCTCCGAATGTATGTTTTTCACAACATCCTGTATGCTTTGTTGTGCTTCACGCATGCTTTGAAACATTTCAACTATCATCGTCAAGTCAGTATTAGTTGCGGCCGCCGGCGCCGTTGATGTAGACGGCGCGTTAGTCACCGCGGACGTCTCCTCTGGAATGTCACTCCGAGGGTTCGTGACCGATGAACTCATTTCCGACAGCTGTTCACCCTCTGCGGCTTTCTGAGCGCGTGTCTTCACACCCTCTCTTGCGTCTTCCTTCGGCATAACTGGCATCTTCAAATCCACTTCTGTCACCAATTGTTACGTACCGGGTTCTTAATTTGATAAATACCAGTCACACTTTCGTGCAATAAGGTGTAATTATATTTATTGACCAATAACGCACTTTACACAACACAACAAACACTATCGATAATTTACTATCGATACTCGCACTAATTAACAACACTAATTTACTCCGTTATAGTAACACTGTCCACACCGTTAAGCTTATTTCCGTAATCCGTATATCACTGCACTGTCGTATTTAATTTCTTCGCTCTAGTATTTCGCTTGTTCTCGCTTTAGTTCTTCGCACTCGAATAACTCCGTAGCACGCGTCGCTCTTTATATATGCCAAATCTCAAATACGCGAATATTACAGAAAGTTCTAGTACCACATTCTCGAAAAGTCGATATTCGAGAAACATCTAGTAATTCCTTTACTTATTAGAATACTAGTAACGCCATCTGTTATCTAGTAGTGGCAAATCCTATCTCCTACTTGCGAACAGATGTCGTAACAATACTTATCATAGTCCAGTTTTTGTTGTTGGCGTTCTCTCTTACGCAATATTGAAAAAGTATGATAGTCTAGCGGGTTACCGTATTTTTCCATTTAGCATGAGTTTTTTCCTTTTCTTTAGTAATTTTGATTAGCGGCAGGCTATACCAAGGTGGATATCGTGTTGAGTACTGCTTCTTTCGAGTTGGTACATACTGTACTATAGTAGAGTCAATAATTTTATAAAAATAATGTACTACTGCTTCACCGTCAGCATTTGAATCAAAATTGCTACACCAGTCGATTGATGACAAACAGGAGCGAATTTCAGTAAAATTAGCATGATGAAATAGTTTGGTTAAAAAGGTTTTAGGTTTTAGGAATTCGTAAGAATTGACAAACAGGTCTATCAACAATGATTTGTGATATGGGTCTTCTGTTGTAAGGGGGTGATTGCAAGCTGTCACCAAACATGAGAAATTACAAAAAAACTAGGTCAAGCATTCTATTAGTACTATTGCGTACTAAGTTGTACTGCTTTATATTCGAGTAACTTGTAAAATCAGAGGTCAAGTTAATGAGCTTTTCCGTGCCCGTAGTATCCGTCAATACGGCTCCCAAGTCAGAGGAGTCATGAACCCAATTAGCATTCGAAATGTTAAAATCTCCGACAATCAGAAATATATCATTACTGTGCGTTTCCATTAAACTACTAATATTGTCATACAAAGCGGACAGCTCGGACTCATGTCGGGAACCGTGTGGAATATACGTACAACATAAGTGTAAATAGGCGGGCGTTGTGGTGGCGCGGCTCGGGGCAGCGGCGGCGGTGAGAGGCACGCTCAGCCAGAGCTGGTCGGCGGGCGCGGGCGTGGCCCACTGCTCGCGCGGTTCGGCGCGCAGCTGCCGGCGCACCGCCACCGCCACGCCGCCGCCCCGTGTTGCCCCCGCTGCACTGGAGTCCCTGTCTCGACGAAAAACGTCATACCTATCATCGAAGTACTCCGTATTATGAAATTCAGAATTAAGCCATGTCTCAGTTATACATAATATGTCAAAATTATTAATAAGAGTTTGTCGAAGAAATTCATGTGATTTTGTACGTAGACCCCTTACGTTTTGGTAGTATATAGAGAAAGTTATATTATCGAAAATGAATATGAAAGGGAATAATTGGGGTTAGAATTTAGGTGCTGGTAAATTTTTATTCGCAATAATAGTATAATAGGTACCAAGCAAGGCTCTCGTATATTTGTATTAAGGGTATAATTATGATTGACAGTGACTAGTAATAATATGTGTGTAATTAGGCGACAATGTTTTAACCAATTTGTTCTTAATTTTAATTTTAATACCAGTAATGCAAAGATTACATTTAAGACAATTTGAAATATGAAAGTCATTGAAGGCATGTAATACAAACTATGTAAATTTAAACTGAGAAATAGTCATTTTAGCTTATACAAATCATCGTCACTGGCAATGTTCACAATTTTTGAAGTTGCCGATTTCCTCATAAGAATCTTGCAATCCCGTACCCACAGGTACATGTAGCCATTTTGCCTTTTTAAATCTCGGGCTCGTTTCAGGAGTAATTTATTGGTTGGAGTCAGATCATCGTTCACGTAGATGTTAGTAGCCGGACCCGACAGTCCAATGTCCGCAGTTGTGATACCCCGCCGCGCTCGGACCGCTGCCAACAACTCATCCTTACTGCGTTGACGAGAGAAACGTATGATGACCGCGGGCTCGCGATTGGACTGCTCCTCATTCGTGAATCGCCGAACGCGGTGAATGGACATAACATCACTTTCATTGAATGATAATCCCACTTTTGAGTAAATGTCGTGGGCAATATTATAAAGATTCTCACCACTCTTTAATGGAAGCCCTGAAATTTCAACATTAGGTAACCTGGAATATTGGTCCCGTTTGTTATTTTCAGAGATTAACTTTTGGATTGAATTGTTTGTACATTCCAGTTTCGTAGTGAGCTCTTTGACTTTTAAGTTAAGCGATTCGTTATCCTTTCTCACTTTTGATATTTCCTCCTTTTGTTCTTCAATTTTTTGCATGAATTCTTCATGTTTTTTATCCATGAAGCCAATACTATCAAGAACTTCAGTCTGACAAATTTTTAGTTCTTCTATTTCCTTCTTAACTAGGCTTCGTATATTGTTCATCAATTTAGTTTCAAACAGTTTTAACCAAGATGGAAGTTCTTCGGTTGCACCACTATTGGAATTTCCCCTACTTGGGAGTGTTGGGATTCCTCTAATCCTTTAACAGCTGTGTTATCCTGTTTAGGCGCTTTTACCTCGCAACAGGGGCATATCCAATTTTTAGGAGTTTCCTTAGCCACTTTAAGCCCAACACATTGTTTATGATACGCGACATCACATTTAATACAATTAGCAACACCTTGTAAAGATAGGTATTTACCGCAAGCGCCACACTTCGACATCTTAATAAACTGTTTGAGTTGTGAAATTAATCAATACAGATAGTGAATTTGATTGTTGTATTTCCCAGAGTAATCAACAGAGGGCGTTAATTGTATTCTATCTCGTAGCCAAGTAGTTTTGATATGATAAATTTTCCAATATTTATTAGTTATTTGCACTTTAAATTATAGAAATTACAGCGTCCATCACTTTTCACAAATTACTTTTGCTCTGTAGGTGATTATTTCAACTAATAAACCGAAACTTTGAACATTCACAGTTTTCCTATTTCAATGTCAATTTAATAAGTTTTTCACCATAAAAACACTTTCACAATAAAGCGAAAAGTAATAACACACGAATAAACCAAAAAAAAACCAATGATCACTAGCTTTTAAAAGATTAATTAATATTTTTCACAGATCGAGATGTTTGTTAAGATTACCAATCTACCCGATTAAAATTTAGAAATTAAGGCGGTTGCCCGCAAAAAAACAGCAAGTACATTAGAAAAAAGAAAATAATATATTATAAAGAACGTACACAACATTAAAAAACAGGTCCAGTAATACATGGAAAGGAAGAAAAAAAATGAACAGAACCAAAAAAAAAACATGAATGATGGTAATGAAGAAAGTGTATATAGAGTGTGTGTGTGTATATGTGTGTGTGAGGGTCCAAATCACTAAAGTTGTTGTTGAATTCGTACAAAATACGGCGGATGCATACGGCATTCTGAGAGTAGTTTGTTCTTGAGTGTGGAATATGAAACAAAGATTTTTGCATATGTCGGATAATTTAATCCATACACCCCATTCCCTTTCTAAATCCTGCTTGCACATCCCAAATTTTGTCATCTGTTTCATTCATCACTCTTTCAAACAATACCTTTACATACAATTTTCCGACAACACTGAGTAGGCTGATTCCGCAGTAGTTTTTAGCTTCCTGGTGTGACCCTTTTCCTTTATATAAGGGCACAATTACCGCCCTACATCAATCTCGTGGTACCTTACCGCTCGACCAGCACTTTTGAAAAAGGAAGCACAGCCAGGAAGCCACCAACCTTTTACCAGCCTTCAGCATTTCGATACTTATCCTATCATACCCTACCGCTTTTCCTACTTTCATACTTATCATTGCTTTCTTTACTTCTTCCATACTAATCTCACTGTCATTAATATCACCCCTTGCCTCATCCAATCAACATTACTGCCAATTGGCGAAGAAATAGGTGAATCTTGAAAGTAAAATGAAACGTATGAAAGAAATGAATGGCCCTTATAATAAACGTCGCCAAGAAGTCTGGCAACTTCAAGGAAGAATTTGTTAGGGTCCTAAAGAAAACTGCTGAGAATATAAGAGAACATTCTCTTCTCCTAAACGAATGTTCCTCGTCAAGTTAGGTAATCAAACTCCAAGAAGAAATGGCGCGCCAGAGGGAGGAAAACCATAAGCTCAGAATAGATAAAGAGTCCTTGGCTCAAGAAATGGTTAGCCTATAGGTTAGCTAAGGCAGATGCTTTGGCTGCTAGGCTAAGAGAGATTCTCCCACCTGAGCCGAGTGGAAACAGGCCAGTTAAAGTCGGAGAACTACGAATGACCAACCTGGATGATACGGTATCGTCTCAAAAGATAATAGCGGCGATCGCGGCTTTAGGGAAATGTTCCCCTGAAAAAAATAGAGTCGGGGAGACAAGAGATGGATCCAAAGGTCTTGGAACAGTTTGGGTTTACAGCCCCCTCAAAACGCTTAAGTTGATAGCAAAAGTGGGAGTAATCCAAATAGGTTGGAGATTGGCCCGAGTTAAAATCTTGCCCCGCCAGGAGCTAAGATGCTACCAATGCTCGAAGATATCATGTAAGAGCTACCTGCTTGTCTAATGAAGACCGCAGTGATATTTGTTATCGCTGTGGTAATGGTGGCCATAAGGCTAGGGACGGTGGGGAGAAACCTCACTGCCCTCTCTGGACGCGTGGGGGCCCAGTAGCCCCGGACTAGCCACCCGGAGTGAAGCTAATGCACCGAGGCTCTCAGTATCGACGCAAATCGGAACCTCAGCGACAGTTGTTGCCGCTGTTGCTCGGACCGAGGGCCTTGCCGTCACCGGCGAGTCGCGAAGAGTCAACCTCTTTAAAAAATCGGAGGAGAAAACCTCGTTAATAATCATGGGGTGGATTGCTCCCGTTTCCTGTCGCGGTATAGAGAGGGAACGGGAGCGAGAGAGGAACTCAAGGACTATTTTTCTATTCCAGGTAGGCCGCTACCACGAAAGATCGTCGTCGGGGTGCAGCATTTCGGATTCTTCTCTTAAAGCGAATAGTTTGTTTTATTGAGTCTCTCCAATTCCTGTGTCCACCAAGGCAAGCTTACCATTTCTTTCTTTTCATACACAGGTAGGACCGTTTGGCATATCATTGCGATGCTGTTTATGTATTTTTCAACCGTTGTTTCTAATAACATATTGCGGCGATAGTTTCGGCGATTATGGATGCGGCTTTGTGGTCACAGATTGTCATAGATTGGAATAAAGTTTTTGTACAAACGGTAATGTCAACGTGGCTCTTGTACCTTTTCCCGCCCCTTATCGTGTCAAAAGTTGGTTCCAACCCCAGATTTAGAATGTGTAGGTCCAGTTCTTTGGTTCTCTGAGATACTGCCCCACCATGGGCTCCATGCATTCACATCCACACCAATTAAAAGATGTTGAGTGCCTTTGTTGTTTTTAACATAGTTAATAAGTTTCAAGTAAGGATCCAGTGGCAATTGATCTTCAAAATATAAGGAAACTACCCCAAACTCCCATTTGTTAGTCTTCAAAACAGACACGGCTATATTCTCGGTGGTTTATTGAGGCTTTTCGAGAATCTGTACGCTGGCGTCAAAAACTATGATATAGTTTTTGAGTGTGCCTTCAGCACCTATTGGATTCTAAAATAAGGTCCTGTGTGGCTAGCTTTTTCCTCATGAGATTTGCCTGACACGATTTGTAGGTGAGGGACACCTGTGGGGAGTCTGAATTACTTGAGGCAACTTTAGCAATACGCGAAGCTCGAGTGCGCTATTATATCCCACTTTACTTTGACTGGACATTTCGCCGAGAAGGCATTGTGCTCCTTGTCGTCTATCTTAGCCAGAAGGCAGTTGCGACAAGAGGTTGCACCTCTACTCTTATAGTCTGGACACTCTGCGCGCATGTAGGGTCCCTCACAGTGGCTGCAGAGGTCTTGGGTCTCTGTACAAAATTTGCGGCCGTGAAAATATCCCAGACATTTCGCATTGCATAAGAGGCGAGTGGTCTTCTGGACAAATCCGACCGACATCATCCGCTGCCATACTCCTGGAGTCACGCTCAGAATAACATGCTCCTCCCGAAGGTTCATAGTTCCACAGCGATAGCGAACCTCATAGTAGATGTCCTCTTCTTTCATACCCACGAAAAGATGCTTGCTCTGATTTTTTAAGGCTTTCATAACATCCTCATGATTATTGTATTTCATGACATATTTCAGGATAACAAGCAGGTTTTTGGTTTGGACCTCCTCATTTTTTAAGTCTTTGTCGTTCCTTTGTCTTTCCATTACTCTTGCTCGCTCCGGTTTAGACGCGCAGCCTAGGATAACCTTCTGGTCTTTTGCTTTACGAACTTTATCTATGCAAATACCGGTCTCCTTTGGATTGATGGATTTGCGGATTTTGTCTACCACATCATTACTTGTATCGTCTTCTTTACCCGAAGACACCAAGATGGAATGAATAACTAGTGGTGCCCTCGAATTCACTGAGTTGCTGGATTGTCGTCCTGCGATAGGTTTGAGATAGCTTTGGGATAGGTTTGGGTTAGGTTAGGTTTTTTTTTTAAATGTATGAAGTTATCTGGTAACTTTAGCTTGGCTTTCCCCGGCAGGACCAGGGCGGTTATACGCGTTTGTTTTTCTTTTTTAGGCAACTTTTTCTCTTTCACATCTTTAACTTTGTACTTAATGCTAATCTTAATGCTATGTATTGATATTACAATGAGAGGTTATTCATCACATTAATTAGACTTACGTGTTTTTTTTTTTAAATCCTCTGTATGCTTAGTGCTATCTTAAAATTATTTATCCTTATTGTCTATATATTCAGTCACATACATTATGTTTTTCACATTATTTGTTTCTTTTGCATGCGTCCGCAAAAAAATTTCACAAAAGTCTTGCAAGTATATTCTAATGTTTTTGTCAGCCAATATTTTAAATACATTTTCAATTGATAATTTCGCGTTGCCTATCATACCTGGGGCAATCAAGCAGAAGATGGTAGACGGTCTTTTCAATATTTCTGTCACAAGCGCAACCAGGGTCAGGTTTTAGTTTAAAGCAATGTAGGTATGAGGCAAAACCACCATGCCCTGTAAGGGCCTGGACAAAATATGGGGTAAGCCGGAGTTTGCGTACGAGGGGGTATGATTGTTCGATGCTTGGGAAGAATATCTTTGTGACAGCGCCAGTGGTGGATCTTGTATACCGCTGGTTCCACAGGTGTTTGGTTTCTTCCCTTATATATCTCTTGACATGCGATATAGGGCAGCTGCCGTAGTCTGCTTTTGTTTTTAGTTTCAGTGCCGCGTCTTTCGCGAGCTCGTCCGCGCGTTCATTCCCCTTTGTACCGATGTGAGCTCGAATCCATCGTAGTTCGAGCGTCTTGCCTTGATCTTTGATTTCTCGGAGATTGCGTTTGACTTTAAAAGCGACTGGATTTATGTTATTCGCGTTTTGAAGGGTTTCGAGAGCCGACCTTGAATCACTCAGGATTCGAAAGTTTGTTTCGCCGTTTATCATCCGTAGTTTTTCAGTCGCCCTAAATATCGCGAACATCTCCGCCTGGTATACGCTGCAGAAGGGTTCTAGTTTAAATTTACTTTTATCTATTTCTATCTGGTTTTTCCAGATCGTCATGGCTGCTCCGACTTTATTTTCTATTTTGCTACCATCTGTGTAGACGTCCACTGAGTCCCTGGAATTTTTGATGTCTTGTATGTCGTCGGTGATGTCGATTTCCACCTGAGTTTCTTGTGCCGGGTGGGGTTTTTTCAGATAGCACACGGCTTCTTCTACTTTCCTTCCTCCAATAAAATTTTGGGGTCTTCCCCGTTTCGCCTCATAAAGTAGTGCTGCTTCTCTTATCCTCAAGTCTAGGGGAAGAAGGCCTGATATCGCTAGTGCCGAGGTCAATGACACAGTGCGATATGCCTTAATTATTTTTTGAGCGAAGCTTCTTTGTAGATTATTGAGCTTGTTAAGAGAAGTTATTTTGCCGGCTTCAGACGCCCAGCAGTTGCAGCATATAAAATAATTGGTTCGATCACCGACACATAGATCGTTCGAATTATTTCAGGATTGAGACCCCAGTTGATTTTCGCCGTTCGGGCGAATCCTAAAAGTTTTATTTGTTTTATGACCTGGATTTTCGTGCCACCCATTTGTAGTTTCGGCTCATTTATATTCCTTTTTTTTTGTGACTATAATCGCGTTGGTCTTATGGGGTGCACATTCCAGTTGGTTTCTGATTCCCCACTGGAGTAATTCGTTGAGAATGTTGTTCGCTTGCGTTTCTATGTCATCTGTACATTTGCCGTCAAATATTAATACAAGATCGTCGGCAAATGCCTGACAATATACTCTACTTGTCTCCAGTTGATCCAATAGGGGATCAAGAAGCAGGTTCCACAGTGTGGGTCCACTTATGGAGCCCTGCACACACCCTTTAGTTGTCTGCTTGCCAGAGGTTGCCCCAGCGTATGTTACATTAGGTTAGGTTAGGTTAGGTTAGGCTAGGCTAGGCTAGGCTAGGCTAGGCTAGGCTAGGTTAGGTTAGGTTAGGTTAGGTTAGGTTAGGTTAGGTTAGGTTAGGTTAGGTTAGGTTAGGTTAGGTTAGGTTCCCCCACACGGTGCAGCCTTGTCGTGGCGTGGGGGCTCAGTAGCCCCGGGCAATCCAGTCCGGGGTGAAGCCAATGGCATCGAGGTGGGTCCGCTTCTCTCCTCTGCTTCCAGAGGTAGCAGTAAGTGGACGAGAAGTCATTGCACTTCATGTGCTTGGCTTGACGAGTAGTCTTTCCCGCATCGGGTTAATTTAGTGGAGTGTAGCCCCGGCGTCTGTCTCACATTGAGCGGCCTGGTGGTTAGGGGGCGGCAGTTTCTTTACGTCACTGTCGGCCAACCCGTAAACTTACTTGTAAGAACGGGGGCTCAGGCCACTGAGGTCTGAGCCGCGAGGAAGAAAACCTCTATAAAAAATTACCCTAATCCCAAGGTCAGCGTGCCGAGGGGATGAATGGCTGGGAGGAACCCAGTGCCAAGCGCGGGGGGAGGGAATGCTCGATGGTAGGCCGAGGGTAAAATTGCCTACCAAAAAATTTATGATGAGTGAAAATATACAGTTTTTACCCCAGGAGGGTACCACCGGCCCCGTCGGTGGAGAATCCCTCCCTGTATCTTCGGATACAGGCAGCCCCTCGTATTCTGGGGGGGGCAACACCCATCTCTCGGGAGGTCGAATTGACCTCCAAAACGACAACTCTGGCTTGTTTATGGACTCCGATACTGAAGGGAACGTAAGTGATTCGTCTCTCGTTACGGCGGGAAGTTCCAATAGTTTATTGGAACTGCAGAGGAAACGACCTGCTACAAGCGGGTTGAGTACCTCCGATTCGGATGGAAGCGTTCGGACTGCTGCTTCTAACAGCAAGACGCCTTCGAAAAGAGGCCGCGGAAGACCACCCTCGACGGGTCAATATGTTGGGGTTGGTAAAGCTAGGGCTGAAGCTGCAGCTATGAGGAAGCAATTCCTAAGGGAAGAGCTTAAAAGCAGCGAGCAGGAAGACCTGTTAAAGAAAGTGGACAGGTATGTATCTAAGAGGGTAACTCTTAGATCATCGCCTACTCCTAGGGAGGTTAAATCTGCGGCGGATCTTGCCCAAATTGTGAAAGAAGGTGCAACAATTGTTCTTGAGGTTGCCAGGAGATCAGGCAACCTTAAAGGAACATTTGTGAGGGCATTAAAAGACGCAGCGGAGGATATCACCGAATACACCGAGCGGCTTCGAGAATGCTCATCCTCGTCGGAAGTGGTTTCTTTACAGGAGGAGATAACCCGCTTGAGAGACCAAAATACTAAGGCCCTTGAGGAAAAAGCGAACCTGGCAAACCAGCTCGACTGTCTGCGCCGGGAGCTCGCTGAACTCAAGGCTGAAGTGATGAGTGCTCGTTCTACTCCTGGTGTAGTTGCCCCGAACAGCGACGATCTGGCGCGCTCCATCATGATCCAGGTGGGATCGATGATTAACGCTAGGTTTGAGGGCCTTGAGGAACGACTTCTGCCAGCTCAACGTGTTCGTCCACCCCTTGCCGCAGATGCTGCAAAGAAAGTTCCGGCAAAACCTTCTGACGCAAGTGAGGAACCAGCACAGGCTAGTGGAAAGGCAAAAGGGAAAGGAAAGGGGAAAAAGTCGGCCAACAAACCGGCGCAATCCAAAGCTCCAGCCCCGTCCAAGCCGGAAACTGCCAGCACCAGAGTGCCTTCTTCATCAAGGCTTCCACAGGACCTGCCCTTGCCAGGCCCGTCTGTTCGGGAGCCAGACACGTGGGCTACTGTTGTAAGGCGCAAGAAGAAGCCTTCACCGTCAACACCAGCTGCAGTTAAAATCGCGGATAAGAAGAAAGCTTCTTCTGTGATTAGGGTACCTCGATCTGCAGCTGTTAGTGTCACCCTTAAAGAGGGGCCCGAAGCTCAAGGCTCTTCATACCCTTCAATAATGAGGCGAGCTAGACAGGCTATTGACCTAGCTGGAATCGGCATCAATAAGATTAGGACTCGCAAGACAATTACTGGAGCGAGATTAATCGAGGTGTCCGGTGCCGATGCTAAAATCAAAGCAGACGTACTGGCCTCCAAACTTCAAGAAGTCTTGCCTCCTGAAGCGAAGGTGGCTAGACCGATGATGATGAGGGATATGCGTCTGCTCGGCCTGGACGACTCAATATCTCCTGAAGAGGTGTCAGAGGCAGTTGCCAATGTAGGTGAATGTTCTGCTGCCGACGTTAAAATCGGAGCGATAAGAGAAGGCCCGAGAGGGAAGGGATCAGTTTGGGTTCGCTGCCCCGCTGAAACACTCAAAAAGGTGAGCAAGATCGGGGCAATTCAGATTGGCTGGAGTTTGGCCCGCGTCCAAATTTTGCCTCGCCATGACTTAAGGTGCTATAAGTGCCTAGAAATCGGGCATGTTCGTAGCACCTGCCTCTCAAGCACAGACCGCAGTGGGCTTTGTTTCCGCTGCGGAGAAGAGGGCCACCAAGCTAGGAACTGTGACAAAAAGCCCTACTGCCCCATCTGCGCTGCTGTCAATAAGCCAACAGAGCACCGGATTGGGGCAAAGTCGTGCTCAAAGAAGGCCAATAAAAAGTCCAGTCCTGGGGCTGTATCAAAACAGCAGCCAACAAAGTCTTCTCGCTCGCTGACTACCAACAGTGAGCTAATGGAAGAAGGGGGGGAGCCCGTAGTCATTGATCAATAATGGCCACGCGGTTCCTCCAGGCGAACCTGAACCACTGTGCCTGCGCCCAGAACCTGTTTCTACAGAGCATGGCACAGTGGTCAATTAAAATTGGAATGGTTTCGGAGCCATACTTTGTTCCTGCGGGGGCAAACTGGGTGTCGGACCTAGACGGTGTAGCGGCTATCACTATCTCGGGGGCTGCTGGTTTGCAGTTTCGGGACGTGACTCGGGGTCACAGCTTTGTTTCGGCGTTGGTGGGAGAGGAGGTTCTGGTCTCCGTTTATTTCTCCCCCAACCGACCGCGCGCTGACCTCGAGGTCTTGCTTGGGGAATTGGAAGCAGTAGTCCTGCGAAGCCGCCCTCGCCGAGTGTTGATTGCCGGGGATTTTAATGCCAAGTCTTTAGCTTGGGGCTCCCCGGTCGATGATCCATTCGGCGACACCGTCGTTGAGTGGTTGACAGCTACAGGAATAGTTGTCGCCAACAGGGGTTCGGTACCCACCTGTGTGCGTCGCAACGGGAGTTCTCTTGTCGACCTGACACTAGCGACTCCCGACCTCTGCGCCCTTATCCAGGGCTGGAGAGTCATCACGGACGTGGAGGTGTTCTCGGATCACCGTTACATTCGCTTCGACATCTCCGCGTCTCGCCAGGCCACCACGTCAAGTGGCCCGTCGGCCAACGAGGGACCAAGATGGGCCCTCAGCAGGCTGGACAAGGAGCTCATGACGGAAGCTGCCATTGTCCAGTCTTGGGTGGCCAGCCCAGATAGGGCCGCCAACCTGAACGACGAGGTGACCTGGTTTCGTGAGGCTCTCACAGAGATCTGCGACGCATCGATGCCCCGCGCGGGCCCGATGGCTCCGAGACGACGGGTGTACTGGTGGAATGACCACATTGCGCAGCTTCGCACGGCATGCGTGGCGGCAAGGCGCCAGTACGCCCGTCACAGAAGAAGAAGACGCCGGGACGAGGCCGAGGAAGGCCGTCTCTACGACGCCTATAAGGAGGCAAAGCAGGCCCTTAAACTGGAAATCTTTAGGGCCCAAATCGCCTCCAGGAAGGAACTGTTGGAGACTCTCAACGATGACCCATGGGGGCGGCCGTACAGGATGGCGCGGCAAAAGCTGCGTCCCTGGGCACCCCCATTGACCAGTAGTCTCCAGCCGGACGTCGTGGAGAACGTTG
This sequence comes from Bedellia somnulentella, assembly GCA_963576735.1. Lineage (NCBI taxonomy): Eukaryota > Metazoa > Arthropoda > Insecta > Lepidoptera > Bedelliidae > Bedellia > Bedellia somnulentella. Next base: position 68,481 of record CAUYWD010000420.1, on the reverse strand, counting down.
TCTCGGTCTTGTTCCCATCAAGGCCGGAACACCCGGCCCCGGAGATGGGCGGGTCTATAGCAGCTGCGGAGGTTGAAGAGGTGGTGCCGGAGGTCACCGAGCCAGAGTTGGCGGTGGCCGTCAAGCGCCTCCAGGCAAAGAAGGCGGCCCCGGGCTTAGATGGAATCCCGGGGCAGGCCTGGGTTGTGGCGCTGAAGCCCTTCCTTGCTGACAGGTTGTGTAACCTGTTCTCCATGTGCCTGGAAAGAGGAGTGTTTCCTGAGCCTTGGAGAACGGGTAAATTGGTGTTGTTGCGCAAGGAGGGGCGCCCCGCCGACTCACTTGAGCCCTCGGCGTTCCGGCCCATCGTACTGCTCGACGAGGTGGGAAAACTTCTGGAGAGAGTCATCTCTTCCCGCGTCGTCGAGCATCTGGAGGAGTCTGGTCCGAATATATCGGACCAGCAATTCGGCTTTCGCAGCTGCCGCTCAACAATTGATGCGGTGCAACGCGTTCGAGGTATAGCGGACGAGGCGGTCTCTCGGGGCGAGGTGGTGCTGGCGTGTTCCTTGGACATTAGGAACGCCTTCAACACCTTGCCCTTCTCGTGTATCAGGGAGGCACTTGTATACCACGGAGTGCCTCCCTATTTGAGGGATATTCTCGGGTCGTACCTCTCGAACCGGCAAATTACGTATCCGGGTCGGGAGGGTTGGTGCCGCCGTAGTATGTCTTGCGGTGTTCCGCAGGGGTCGGTCCTCGGACCGCTTCTGTGGAACATTGGCTACGATTGGGTGTTGTGCGGCGCCTTCATCCCGGGTGTTCAAGTGGTATGCTACGCTGATGACACCCTGGTAACGACCCGAGGAAAGACGTTCAGAGAGGCCGCCATCCGGGCTACGGCTGGCGTGGCCCAGGTGGTGCACCGCATTAAGTTGTTGGGCCTTGAAGTGGCCCTGAACAAATCCCAGGCCCTGTGGTTTCACGGGGCCCGGAATCGCCCGCCGGTAGACTCCGCCATTGTTGTGGGTGGGGTAAGGATTGCCGTCGAGACAACTCTGCAGTACCTCGGATTGATTCTCGACGGCCGTTGGACCTTCCGCGCCCACTTCGAGCGCCTGGGGCCGAGACTGATAGTGGCAGCAGCGGCGCTCTGTAAGCTGCTGCCAAACCTGGGGGGCCCCAGGTCTGGCTGTAGGCAGCTATATGCGGGGGTCGTGCGGTCGATGGCCATGTACGGCTCCCCGATATGGGCTGACACCCTGAATGGGCCGAATGCGGCGCTGCTTCATGCGCCGCAAAGGCTCATTGCGACCAGGGTGTCGAGAGGCTACCGCACAATCTCTCGCGAGGCTGCCTGCTTATTGGCGGGGTCAATGCCGTGGGACCTAGACGCGAGAGTCCTCGCGTCGACGTTTCACTGGCGGAAGGAACGGCGGGCTCAGGGCCACTGGCCCACGCAGACGGAGACGGCTGCCTACCGCTTGGAGGTAGAGGCAGTCGCCCTCGAGGCTTGGGCGCTTAGGCTGGGTGAGCCGAGCGCCGGGCACAGGACGGTGGAGGCGATTCTCCCCGTCTTCGAGCGGTGGTTGCAGCGGGAACACGGAGCTCTCAGCTTTCGGCTTACACAGGTGCTGACAGGGCATGGATGCTTTGGAAGGTACCTGTGGAGGCTGGGCAGGGAGCGGTGTGCCCGATGTCACCACTGCTTGGCGTGCCCAGAGGACACGGCCGAGCACACACTTGAAGTGTGCCCGGCCTGGTCTCGAGAGAGGGCGATTCTCCAAGCGGAGATCGGCCCGGATTTGTCGTTGCGGGCCGTGGTGGCGGCCATGGTCGAAAGACCGTCTGCGTGGGCAGCAATGGCTTCCTTCTGCGAGACAGTCATGCTCGCGAAGGAGGCAGCGGAAAGAGATAGAGAGTTGGCGGACCCGAACCGCAGAAGGGTCCGCCGCCGCGGCGCACGTCATTAGCGCTGCGGTCCCGATGAGCCTTGCTAGTGTGGTGATGATGATAAGCCACCTAGCGGGGCACTGAGGCAGGGGGTACCCAGAGGAAGGGCTCTTGGGTGCCCATCCAATCCTGCCTTGAGAAGGCCGGAAGCTCAGGGTGGCCTTGAGCTTCCGTTGCAAAAGATGGCGTAAAAGGGGGCACATAAGGTCAGCCCCCCCAAGAGATGTTCGCCGAAAGGCGAAGTGCGTGGGGCACGCGGACGTCATGCCTCTGGCGATTCCCGTATGCCCTGCAACGAAGCACCTGAGATGGCCACCGTGGGGTTTTAGCCGGTAAGAGTCCGGCATATCCCCGCCGCACCCTTCAAGTGGCGGGGAATCCATGAGGATTTCCCCACGACAAAAAAAAAAAAAAAAAAAAGGTTAGGTTAGGTTAGGTTAGGTCCCCCACACGGTGCAGCCTTGTCGTGGCGTGGGGGCTCAGTAGCCTCGGGCAATCCAGCCCGGGGTGAAGCTAATGGCATCGCGGTGGGTCCACTTCTCTCCTCTGCTTTCAGAGGTAGCAGTAAGCGGACGTAGAGTCGGGGTTCCAACTTTGGCGCTAGTTTTGTTAGGATGTCTGTTCCGGATCAGGCGGTTTAAAAGATGTTGCACCGCATCGTCTGTTTTGTACGGGTGGCTGTGGTTTGATTCAAGGTAGTGATTTGCTCTAGCGTCTGTTCCGTATCGGCCGGCTGGGGCAAGTTGGGGCGGCGGCATCTTTAGCGATGCTACCGGCCAACCCGCAAAGCTACTCTGTAGAATCGGGGGCTCAGTCCACTGAGGTCTGAGCTGCGAGGAAGAAAACCTCTATAAAAAATCACCCCAATCTTAAGGTCTGCGTGCCGACAAGATGAATGGCTGGAGGGTCTCCAGTCCCTAGCGCGTAGGATAGTAAAACTCGATAGTAGGCCGAGTATAAAAACGCCTACTAATAAAATTATGATGAGTGAAAACAGAAAATTTTTACCCCAGGAGGGTACCACTGGCTCCACCAGTGGAGAATCCCTCCCTGCATCGAAAGATGCAGGCTGCCCTTCGTATTCTGGGGGGGGCACCACCCATCATCTAAGTTCTATGGACTTAGAGGCCCGCTTGGGTCAAAACCGTTTCGCCGTACTAGGTAGTCGTCCAGGTTCGGCATTGAGTGTTCGCAGGGAATATGATGACGATGATGGAGAAATGAGCGACTGTTCCGTGCGATCATCCACATCAATTTATTCTTCCATTTCAGCGGTGTCAATGGCGTCGCGAAAGCGAAAAAGTGATTCGCAAAATAGCACGGCTTTGTCACAAAGACGGAAAGTTCTGAAAAGTGGCTCAAAAGATGAGTTTGTTGAGCCTCTCCCGGTTGATGCGCTTATAACAGATGATTTGTCAGTTGACCTGAAGGCTCAACCTACAGCTGATATCGCTGCAAAAGCACTAGAAGCAGCCTCTACAGTGGTTAATGTTGCCGAGAAATCTAGAAATCTTAAGGGAACCTTTGTGCGGGATTTGAAATCGGCGGCACGCTTTATTGAGGCAGCGGCTGTTGAATTGACACAACGGTCTTCGGACCACTTCAATGAAGAGCGTCTACAGCGGGAAAATTGCGAGCTGCGAGCACGTGTTGCAACTTTAGAGGATAAAATGGCGAGGATGTTAGAGCCACAGACGTCCACTGAAGGAGTGGTTAGGAGTCCTGTGCGACCAGCGGCAAACACAATTGCTCCAAATGTAATTACTCTTGACGCAATAGATGCGTTAATCACTAACAAGCTTACCGCTTTTAGGAATGAGCTCTTTCCAGGAAGGGCGATACGACCATCTTTAGGCAAAAAGTCAGTTACACCAACAATGTGTGAAGAGGCGGCAAAAGAACCAAGGGTGAAACCAATAAGACGGGAGAAAAATCGTAGAATCCCACCTCAGCCCGCAAATGCTGATTTACCTGCAGTGCCTGGACCAAATGTTCCGTCTGACAAACCGGCATCGGATTCTTGGGCAGTTGTAGCTGCAAGAAAGCCCAAAAAGACAAAGGAGTCTGTATCAGCGAACAAGGAAACTTCAAAAACAAAGAAGAAAGAGAAGAAAAAGAAAAGGAAGGAACCTAAACCTCCAAGAAACGCCGTCATTACGGTGACTGTGCCAGAGGGTTCTGATGCTTCTTACGCTGATGTCATGAAAACTGCCAAAGCACGTATAAATTTGTCAGAACTTGGTATAACAGCTGTGCGCCAAAAACGTACAGTAACAGGAGGACTTCTTATAGAAATTCCCGGTCCAGAAAGCGTATCCAAAGCTGACGCTTTAGCAACGCGCATGATTTCTTCCCTTCAAGATTTTAACATACGCATAGCACGGCCAGTTAAATGCGGGGAGGTTAGAATCTGGGATTTAGATGATTCTATTTCTCCAGAGGAAATAGTGACTGCTATTGCAGCATTCAGTGGTTGTTCACCAACTGATATAAAAGTTGGTGAGATAAACAAAAACGGGAACCGACTTGGCTCTATCTGGGTTAAATGTCCTCTTAAGGTCGTCAGTGCACTCAACAAAGCTAAGCGATTGCAGGTGGGCTGGATATCGGCACGTGTCGAATCGTTGTCAGCCAGACCATTACAGTGTTATAAATGCTTAGAACTGGGACATGTAAGGACACAATGCAAAAGCACCATTGATCGTGGGGACCGGTGCTTTAAATGTGGCGATAATGGGCACAAAGCCCGCCAGTGCACCGCACTAGCAGCAAAATGTCCTTTATGTGCAGATCTGGGGCTCTCTGCAGACCACCGCTTGGGGACAAAAAAATGTCTACCAAAAGGGAGCAAAGCTAATAAGGGTAATCGGCAGAAAGAAACTCTGTCCAGTCAAATGCCGATTAATGTGAGTGACATCTCACACGGGGGTTCAATGGAACATTAAAATGCTCTCATTTAAATTTTTACAAGGCAATGTAAACCATTGCCGGGCGGCGCAGGATTTACTACTGCAGAACGTTTCGGAACGGTCAGTTGCAGTAGCTGTGGTTTCCGAGCCTTATACTGTGCCAGACCATCCCCGCTGGTTTGGTGATGTAATGGGCCTCGTAGCCATTTATTGGGGTGGGCAAAATAGCAACCTTCCTATGTCGCGTGCCTACAGAGGTCATGGTTGCGTTGCAGTAGAGTGGGGCTCAATGGCAATAGTCGGCTGCTATATTTCACCGAACTGTAGCCTTGCTGAATACGAAACGTATTTGGATGGCTTATCCTTATGCGTTCGCAGCCTCACGTCTCAGCAGGTGGTCGTACTTGGTGACTTCAACGCCCGATCGCACGCGTGGGGGACACTATTACTGACCCAAAAAGTGAAACCCTCTTGCAATGGGCAGCGGAACGCAACCTTGGACTAATAAATCGAGGTTCGGTCCCAACTTGCGTACGCTGGCAGGGTGAGTCCATTGTAGATTTAACGTGGGCAAGTCCTGCAGCTGCACGCCTTATTACGGGATGGAAAGTCGCAGACGGTGAAGTTACTCTATCTGACCACCAATATATAGATATGGTTGTGACTACTCACTGCTTTGCTGGGAACAATTTGGAGCGAAGACGTGTTCCCCCTAAGCAATGGTCTCTCAAGCGACTTGACCAAGATCTACTGATTGCTGCGGCAAATATTGCCGCCTGGGCTGAGGGAGAAGAATCATCTGATCCAGAAAGTGAAGCTGCTTGGTTTAGGCGTGTAATGACAAATATTTGTGATGCCGCTATGCCTCGCAGTAGGTCTAAAGAGGAACGTAGCCAATACTGGTGGAATGAGAATATTGCGCATCTTCGGACTGTGTGCTCATCTAAGCGACGCCAGTATACGCGAGCTCGCCGTAGGCGACGAGCCACAGAAGAAGAAAAAGCCGCAGCATATGCTACTTACCGAGAGGCAACGATAGCGTTACAAGTAGCGATAGCTGAAGCTAAAACTCGCTCATGGATTGAGCTCCTGGAAAGCTTGGATAGGAACCCATGGGGCCGACCTTACAAGATGGTCTTGGGAAAACTTCGAGCATGGGTTCCGCCACTTACACAGACCCTTGACCCCAATTTTTCAGCGTCGGTAGTAAGCACGTTGTTCCCACATGATCATGACGATCAGGAAACTAGCGATCGGGAGCCGGGTGAATTTGTCTGGTCAGATGAACATCAAGTGAGTCAAGAGGAGTTTGATTGGGCAATCAAGCGTCTTCGAGCCAAAAACACTGCACCGGGCCCGGATGGGATCCCAGGGAGAGCATGGGTTTTAGCGCTGACGGTCTTGGGTGAACGGCTCAGGCAGTTATTTACGAACTGCTTTCGTCTAAGTGTTTTCCCCACAGATTGGAAGGAGGCTAGGTTGGTTCTTCTGCAGAAGGAAAACAGAACCGCCACCTTACCTTCTACTTATCGCCCTATCTGTCTCTTAGACGAGGTGGGCAAGCTTTTTGAGAGAATCATTGCTGATCGGCTTAATGACCACTTGACGAACGTTGGGCCCGATTTATCCGAATGCCAATTCGGTTTTCGATCCACAGTTGACGCTATTCTCCGAGTTCGCAGTCTTTCAGAAGCAGCAACTGGCCAAGGGAGGGTCATGTTGGCGGTAAGCCTAGATATAGTCAATGCTTTTAATACTCTTCCATGGACAGCTATAAGAGAGGCGTTGTCTTATCATAACGTGCCATCTCATTTGTGTGGTATAATAAAGGCTTATCTGAGTAATCGGTCAATAAGCTATTCGGACCGGAATGGTATCAGCCACCAAAGGGTAGTAAACTGTGGGGTCCCACAAGGGTCTGTGCTTGGTCCATTACTATGGAACCTAGCATATGACGTTATATTACGTACACCACTTCCACCCGGCACAAAACTAGTGTGCTATGCGGATGACACTCTGATCCTAGCGGAGGAGCTCACATTTGACCGGACGTCACGGCTAGCTGAACTAAGCTCGGCGTGCTTAATCTCCAAGATTGATGGCTTGGGCTTAAGGGTAGCACCTCACAAAACTGAGGCTATCTGGTTCCATGGATTGCCCAAGGCTCAAGAACCTCCACCATGTTCCATAAGAGTCGGTAGTGCAAATATTAACGTAGGCAGTTCTATGAAGTATTTGGGAGTGATAATTGACAGTCGTTGGCAATTCATGGAGCATTTTGAGCGCCTGTTGCCGAAGACTCAGAAGGTAGCTGGCGCTCTGCATAGATTGCTGCCAAACTTAGGAGGCCCAAGAGAAGAAGTACGTCGGCTGTACGCAGGGGTAATAAGATCGATATCCCTGTATGCTGCGCCGGTATGGGCTGACAAATTGTCTCGTTCCTGTAAGACAAAACTTAATTCTGTGCAACGCATAGCGGCTATAAGAGTTGCGCGGGGGTATCGAACATTGTCGTATGATGCATCAACCCTTATAGCTAGAATGCCACCTTTTGACATTCTGGCGAATGCTGATGCAAAAGTGTACCAACAAACTCGATCTACCCTTAGGAATGGTACTGAGAGGGAAATTGGAGGTCTGCGCAAGCGAATTCATCGACAAGCACTTGCAACTTGGCGGGAGAGGTTAGAGGAACCCCCAGCAGTGGGACGTCGCACTGTCAAAGCTATTTTGCCTTGTTTGACATCTTGGCTGGAGCGGAAAAGTGGCAGCGTAACATACAGGCTGACTCAAGTACTTACGGGACATGGATGTTTTGGTGAATACCTAAACAAAATAGGTCGCGAAGCAAATGCACAATGTCACCATTGTCGAGACGGCTGTGATTCTGCCCAACACACGTTGGAATTTTGCCCAGCATGGGCAAATGAGCGACAAGAACTGCGGCAGATAATTGGGCATGACCTTGATCTTCCAACAGTGGTCAAATCCATGCTAGAACGTCAAGAAAACTGGGAAGCCGTGGTCGCTTTCTGTGAAGCGGTTATGCTTCAGAAAGAGACAGCCGAAAGGGATCGGGAGAGGGCCGATCCTGGACGACGACGGCAACGACGACGCAGGGGTGGTAGTGTAGCCCGCCCTTGATTCCCTTACCAACCCAGTAAGGTCGGGTTAAAGAATAGTCTTACAGTATTTTCTGCTTGGCGTAAGAGGCCCCTAAAAGAAAAATGAATATAGATCACGGATATCGACTTATCACGAATGTGATCTCGAGAAGTCGGTAGCGGCATGCTGCTTGACCATACGGAACATGATTCATCCCGGGAGGTGCCTTAACGGACGAAGCATGAGGGAGTCATGGGTGTGTTCAATGGAGATCCCTGTGACTCTCAAAGTGCTGAGGATGGCAATCGAGGGGGTTTTAGTGGGTAAAAATCCCACATAACCCGGTTGTTTCCCTAATGCAACCGGGTATCTTATGAAGATTTCCCCCTCGGAAAAAAAAAAAAAAAAAAAAAAAAAAAAAAAAAAAGGTTAGGTTAGGTTAGGTTCCCCCACATGGTGCAGCCTTGTCGTGGCGTGGGGGCTCAGTAGCCTCGGGCAATCCAGTCCGGGGTGAAGCTAATGGCATCGCGGTGGGTCCGCTTCTCTCCTCTGCTTTCAGAGGTAGCAGTAAGCGGACGTGAAGCCGTTGCACTTCATGAGCTCGGCTTTTCAATGAGTCTTCCCCGTATCGGGTAATTTTGTTGAGATTAGCCCCAGCGGTTGATCCATATTGGGCGGCTGGGGCGGTTGTTGTTAGAACCTGTCTTGTATCAAGCGGCCAGGTTTCTTCTTTTCATGGTAGTTTCGGTCCCAGCTTCGGACCCAATAGTGGGCGGCTGGTGATGGAGGGGCGGCAGTATCTTCATGATACTGTCGGCCAACCCGTAAACCTACTTTTGTGGGAACGGGGGCTCAGTCCATTGAGGTCTGAGCTGCGAGGAAGAAAACCTCTATAAAAAATCACCCTAATCTTAAGGTCAGCGTGCCGACAAGATGAATGGCTGGAGGGTCTCCAGTCCCTAGCGCATAGGATAGTTAAACTCGATGGTAGGCCGAGTATAAAAATGCCTACTATTAAAACATGATGAGTGAAAATAGAAATTTTTTACCCCAGGAGGGTACCACTGGCTCCACCAGTGGAGAATCCCTCCCTGCATCGAAAGATGCAGGCTGCCCTTCGTATTCTGGGGGGGGCACCACCCATCACCTAAGTCCTATGGACTTAGAGGCCCGTTTGAGTCAAAACCGATTCGCTGCACTGGGTAGTCGATCAGGTTCAGCATTGAGTGTCCGGAGGGAGTATTATGATGATGGAGAAATGAGCGACTGTTCTGTTCGATCATCCACATCAATTTATTCTTCCGTTTCGGCGGTGTCAATGGCATCGCGAAAGCGGAAGAGTGACTCTCAAAATAACGTGGCATCGTCCCAAAAACGAAAAGTTTCGAAAAGCGGTTCGAAAGATGAGTTTATTGAGCCTCTCCCTGTCGAAGCGCTTATAGCAGACGATTTGTCGGTTGACCTGAAGGCTCAACCCACAGCTGATATTGCTGCAAAAGCTCTGGAAGCGGCCTGTAAAGTGGTTAATGTTGCCGAAAAATCTAGGAATCTTAAGGGGACCTTTGTGCGGGATTTAAAATTGGCGGCACGCTTTATTGAGGCAGCTGCTGTAGAATTAACACAACGGTCTTCTGATCACTTTAATGAGGAGCGTCTACAGCGCGAAAATTGCGAGCTACGAGCACGTGTCGCAACCCTAGAGGAGAAAATGACGAGGATGCTAGAGCCACAAACGTCCTCTAAAGAAGTTATTAGGAGCCCTGTGCGACCAGCGGCAAGCACATCTACTCAAAACTCAATAACGCTTGAGGCAATAGATGCGCTTATAACAACCAAGCTTACTGCTTTTCGAAACGAACTTTTCCCGGGAAGAGCAATCCGACCACCTCTAGGTAAAAAGACAGCAACACCAACAGTGAGTGAAGAGACGGCGAAAGAACCAATCGGGAAGGCCAAAAGGCAGAGAAAGCGTAGAGTCCCACCTCAGCCTTCACATGCTGATTTACCTGCAGTACCTGGACCAAATATTGTGACTGACAAACCTGCAGCGGATTCCTGGGCAGTTGTAGCTGCAAGAAAGCCCAAAAAGGTGAAAGAGCCTCCATTAGCTGACAAGGCTACTTCGAAAATGAATAAGAAGGGGAAGAAAAAGAAGAGGAAAGAACCTAAGCCTCCACGAAACGCCGTTATTACGGTAACTGTGCCGGAGGATTCTGATGCTTCTTACGCTGAAGTCATGAAAACTGCTAAAGCACGCATCAATTTGGCAGAACTTGGCATAACAGCTGTGCGTCAAAAGCTCACAGTTACTGGAGGACTTCTTATAGAAATTCCAGGTCCAGAAAGCGTATCCAAAGCCGACGCTTTGGCAACGCGTATGATTTCCTCCCTGCGAGACTTTAACATACGTATAGCACGGCCAGTGAAATGTGGGGAGATAAGAATCTGGGACTTAGACGATTCTATTTCCCCAGAGGAAGTAGTGACCGCCATCACAGGTTTCAGTGGTTGTTCACCAGCTGATGTAAAAGTTGGCGAAATAAACAAGAACGGGAACCGACTTGGCTCGATCTGGGTTAAATGTCCCCTAAAGGTTGTCAGTGCACTCACTAAAGCCAAGAGATTACAGGTGGGCTGGATATCGGCTCGTGTCGAATCATTGTCAGTTAGACTACTGCAGTGTTTTAAATGCCTAGAGAATGGCCATGTGAGGCAACAATGTAAAAGTACCGTCGACCGCGGGGATCGATGCTTTAAATGTGGCGAAACAGGACACAAGGTGCGTCAATGCACAGCTTCAGTGCCAAAATGCCCCTTGTGCTCTGACTTGGGAAAAAGTGCAGACCATCGACTAGGCTCCAAACAGTGCCAGCCGAAACAAAATAAAGGAAAAGGACAAAATCAGCAAGGTGCCAAGACTGCCGCTTTGCCAATTATAGTGAGTGCAGGCTCACAAGGGGAGATAATAGAAATATAACAATGATCCAGTACAATTTCCTTCAATGCAATTTAAACCACTGCCGTACGGCGCAAGATCTGCTTATGCAGAATGTTTTAGAACATTCGGTAGCCGTGGCAGTGGTTTCAGAGCCTTATAATATACCAAACGATCCTCGCTGGTTTGGAGATAAAGAAGGCCGGGAAGGAAGGTTGCCGTATATTGGGGAAGGTTAACGAATAACTTACCTATGTCCTCAATTCAAAAAGGAGAAGGATTTGTAGCGGTGTCGTGGGACTCCCTGGCTATAGTAGGTTGCTATGTTTCACCTAACTGCAGTCTCTCATATTACGAGGCGTACTTGGATAGACTAGCTAACTGCGTTCGAGGTCTAACATCTAATAGAGTTCTTGTGCTAGGCGACTTTAATGCCCGATCACACACTTGGGGCGATTCTGTCAGTGATCCAAAAAGCGTGGAACTTCTGAAATGGGCGGCAGAACTAAACCTCGGCCTCCTAAACCAGGGTTCTATCCCAACTTGCATACGCTGGCAGGGAGAGTCTATCGTAGATCTAACCTGGGTCAGTCCCTCAGCTGTGCAACTTATATCTGGCTGGAAGGTAGCAGATGGCGAGATCACACTCTCCGACCATCAGTATATTAAAATGAGCGTAACAATGGTGACACGTAACACGGGTGAAAATCGACGTCAAGATGGCACCACTAGACGGTGGTCTCTGAAACACCTAAATCGCGACCTACTTATTGCTGCAGCCAATATTGCCGCTTGGGTAGACGATGAGACCGAGTCTGACCCGGAGAATGAGGCTTCTTGGTTTCGAAGCACAATGACTTCTGTATGCGATGTTTCGATGCCTCGGTGCAGGCCTATCAAACTTAAAAACCAATACTGGTGGTCGGAAGAAATTGATAGACTTCGGAATGAATGTATGTCAAAGAGACGTCAGTACACTCGATCCCGTAGAAGACGACGAGCAACTGCCGAAGAAAAAGCATTGGCCTATAACGCTTACCGCCAGGCTACAATAGCAATGCAAGTGGCAATAGCAGACGCTAAAGAACGCTCCTGGAAAGAGCTCGTAGAAGGTCTGGATAGAGACCCTTGGGGAAGACCATACAAGATGGTAATGGGGAAACTGCGACCATGGATGCCTCCACTGACAGAGACCCTTGAACCCATCTTCACTGAAAGAGTGGTGGAAACTCTGTTCCCAAGGACTCAAGATGAGCAGACCAATGTCGCAGAGATAACTGAACAGTCCCAATGGTCATCCGAACATAACGTGTCACCAGAAGAGTTTCACCGGGCAGTAAAACGCCTCGCGGCTAAATCCACCGCTCCGGGTCCCGATGGAATTCCAGGACGAGCATGGGTTATAGCACTTGAGACTCTGGGAGAACGCTTGATGAAACTTTTTACGAGTTGTTTGCGCATGAGTGTTTTTCCCACGAGCTGGAAAGAAGCAAGGTTAGTGCTGTTACACAAAAGCGGGCGAACAGAAGAATCGCCTTCTGCATACCGCCCCATCTGCTTATTGGACGAAGTTGGAAAGCTCTTTGAGCGCGTCATTGCAGATCGGATCAATGATCACTTGTCGGATACGGGCCCGAACTTATCGGATTGTCAATTTGGTTTCCGGAAAGGACGTTCGACAATTGACGCTATATTGAGAGTTCGATCTGTGTCAGAACAAGCCGTTTCACAGGGAGGAGTGGCGTTGGCTGTAAGCCTGGATATTGTTAACGCATTTAATACTCTCCCTTGGAAGGCAATACGGGAAGCACTGACCTATCACGACGTGCCACCATACCTCTGCAGGATAATTTATGCATACTTAAGCAGTAGGCTAATAAGTTACACTGGACGGAACAGTAGTTTGCATAGTAAGGAAGTAAATTGCGGGGTGCCGCAGGGGTCTGTACTCGGACCTCTCTTGTGGAACCTCGCATATGATATTATTTTGCGTACCTGTCTCCCTGAAAATACAAGCCTTGTTTGCTATGCAGACGATACACTTGTGCTTGTAGAAGGGCAGACCTTCCAAAGAACTGCTCGACTTGCAGAACTGAGTGTAGCTTGTGTCGTGGCTAAAATAGAAGGCCTTGGGTTAAAAGTAGCCCCACAGAAAACAGAGGCATTATGGTTCCATAAACTTAAGAAGGCTGAAAACCCACCGGATATTTCCATCAGGGTTGGGAATGCACAGGTACCGGTTGGACAAACCATGAAATACTTGGGTGTCATTCTCGACAGTCGCTGGGAATTTATTGAACACTTTGAACGTCTTAATCCACGACTCCAAAAAGTAGCAGGTGCTATGCACCGATTGCTACCGAATCTCGGGGGCCCAAAAGAGGAGGTTCGTAAATTATACGCTGGGGTTATGCGTTCTATCGCTCTCTATGCGGCACCAGTTTGGTCGGACAAGCTGTCAAGGCGGGTTACAGCTAAACTTCACAGCGCACAACGCTTAATAGCGATTAGGATTGCTAGAGGATATAGAACGTTGTCTTTCGACGCCTCTACACTCCTTGCACGGATGGCACCGCTAGATATCCTAGCAGACATTGATGCGAGGGTTTACCACGAAACACATTCTGCCCATAGGCAAGGCACAGAAAGAGAGGTGATGTCGTTACGACAACGGATGCGACGGCAAACAATTGCAACTTGGCGGGAAAGGCTGGAAGAACCTCGGTCTATAAGACGGCGTACTGTGGAGGCAATTTTACCGAGTCTCACTACTTGGTTGGAACGCTCTAGTGGTACATTGACTTTTAGGTTAACTCAAATACTTACTGGTCATGGCTGCTTTAGCGAATACCTTAACAAAATAGGTCGAGAGGAGACAACACGATGTCATCACTGTGCAGGAGTCTGTGATTCTGCCCAACATACTCTTGAGATTTGCCCAGCATGGGCGACTGAGCGGCAGGTACTGACTCAAAAGATTGGGCTAGATCTATCTTTACCAGTAGTCATTAAAAAAATGCTGGCAGATGAAGAAAATTGGAGAGCCGTAGTCGCCTTCTGTGAAGCAGTTATGCTCCAAAAGGAGGCGGCCGAGCGGGATCGGGAGAGGGACGATCCCGCACGACGGCACAGGCGGCGCAGGGCCGGTGGCGCAAACCGACCTTGATACCCTCTTTCACATGCCCTGTAGGTCCGGGCAAAGAATAGGCCTACAGTGTCCCTGCTTGGCGTAAAAGGCAGCCTAAAAGGGAAAAAAATAACTCCATGGTGGTCGGAAACGGGCATCTGACCATCATAAAAATGGTTTTGTGCTGGAAATGTTGGTCTGTTGTCGACCAATCACAGCCCATCATGTTGTTACATTAAAGAAGTGCCCTAAAATTGGCAACGTCCCAGAGGTCATTGGTGTGTTCAATGGAGATCCCGATGACCTTTGATTAGGATGGAGGAAGGCGCCCGAGGGGGTTTTAGTGGGTAAAAATCCCACATAACCCAGTATCTCACTGGGTATCTTTCTGAAGATTTCCCCCTCGAAAAAAAAAAAAAAAAAAAAAAAAAAAAAAAAAAAAAAAAAAAAAAAAGGTTAGGTTAGGTTAGGTTAGGTTAGGTTAGGTTAGGTTCCCCCACATCCCCCACATGGTACAGCCTTGTCGTGGCGTGGGGGCTCAGTAGCCTCGGGCAATCCAGCCCGGGGTGAAGCCAATGTACCGAGTAGGCGTCGTTGTTAAGTTAGAACCTGGCGTTTGTGTCGTATCGGTCGGCCAGGTTCTGTCTTGCGTTCGGTCCCAGCGACTGTCCACAATGGGCGGCTGGTGATGGAGGGGCGGCAGTGTCTTCATGATACTGCCGGCCAACCCGTAAGCCCACTTCGGTGGGAACGGGGGCTCAGGCCACTGAGGTCTGGGCTGCGAGGAAGAAAACCTCTATAAAAAATTACCCTAATCCTAAGGTCAGCGTGCCGAGAGGATGAATGTCTGGAGGGGGTCCAGTGCCAAGCGCAGGGGATGGGGGGGTTAAGCTCGATGGTAGGCCGAGGGTAAAGCCTACCAAAAAACTAATATGAACAAGGAAATTTTGAAGAGTATTACCCAGGTGGGTCCCCGAAAGGGGGAATCCCACCCTTCCGCTACTGCGGAAGGCGCCCCCGCGTATTCTGGGGGGGGCAAAAACTTCCAAACCAACGACCAAGGCAAACGATTAACGGATTCTGATTTTAGTGATGAGGGGATGAGCGACTCATCAATGAAGACTGCAGGTAGCTCGAATAGCTTCTTTGATCTCCTAAGAAAGCGGCGAGCTGGGAGCGGACTGAGTGTCTCAGACTCCGATGGCAGTGAAACTTCCTTTGCTGGTAGCACAGTACCACCAAAAAAAGGCCGTGGAAGACCTCCTTCCACAGGCGAATACATAGGCGTTGGCAAGGCAAGGGCTGATGCAAAAGCAGCGCGAAATCAGTTCTTACGGCAAGAGCAGATAGTAACGGAAAAGGAGGATATAAGCCAGCGAGCCAACCGTAATGCAGCTCGGAAAGATAAAACGCAGGCCTCAACAGCCCTAAGTGCGAAAAATTCGGCTGCAGAATTAGCTCAGACTGTCGAAGAGGGGGTCTCGAAAATATTGGAAGTAGCCAAGAGATCGGGAAATTTAAAAGGTACTTTTGTAAGGGACCTTAAGAATGCGGCGGAAAAAATTCTGCATCATAATGAACTTCTCAAGGAGTGTTCATCTTCTGATGAAGTTATAAAGTTGCAGGAAGAGCTCTCCCGGCAAAAGGAGGAAAATCAAAGGATAAAAGCCGATAACGCTAGCTTAGCTAGCCAAATGGATGCTCTGCGGATGGAACTGGCGGAAATGAGGGTAAAAATTAGCGGCATTAGCTCATCCTCGGAGAAAACATCCTCGCCAGATGAAAACTTAGCTCGTGCAATCATGGTTCAAGTAGGAACCATGGTTAACGCCAGACTGGAGGCACTGGAAGGTCGTCTTCTTCCGGAAAAACGGATTCGGCCACCATTGGCTGCAGACAGAGTTACTCCAAAGGTGGTAGCAAATACTGCACCACAAACAAAGAGTGCATCTGTGGGCAAAGGTACCCAACAAAAAACGACGGTGAAGGGCAAGGGCAAGGGTAAAAAAACAGCCAAAACATCCCCACCAGAAGTAAGACCCCAACAACAAGCCCAAGCTTTGGGTCCCCGAGCTGCGGATTTGGAACCCATTCCCGGCCCTTCTTCAGGGAATGCAGAAGCGTCCTGGGCGACTGTGGTCCGGCGGGGCAAGAAGCGGTCTACAAAGGATGTTCCGGCGAAAGACGGTCAGACAACCAAAAATAAGGCGGCATCAAAGAAGCTACGAGTCCCTCGTACCTCAGCAGTCATAGTTACGCTACAAGAGCAAGCTTGTGAGTCAGGTCTTACTTACAAGCAAATTATGACTGAAGCAAGGCAAAAGTTAGACCTGCCAGGTTTAGGGATGGGGCCATTGCGTATGCGGACAGCATTAACTGGGGCTCGAAAACTCGAGGTGGGTGGTGAGAGCTCCTCTCAGAAGGCCGACGTTCTTGCGGCCAAATTAAGAGAAGTTTTTGATGCCAATGTGGTAAAAATTTCTAGGCTATCAAAATTGGAAGACTTACGCCTTGTTGGCCTAGACGATTCAGTCTCTGCAGAAGAAGTCAGAGTAGTCATTGCAGCTGCTGGTGATTGCTCCACATCAGATCTAAAGGTGGGGCAAATAAAGGAAGGACAACGCGGAATGTGTTCTGTTCACATTAGGTGTCCAACCGTTATTGCTAAAAAACTGTTGCAGTTGAAGGTGGTACAAATTGGTTATGGAGCGGCCAGGGTGCAGCTTCTTTCCAAAAAAGAGCTACGCTGCTATAAATGCCTCGAACCTGGCCATGTTCGTGCGCAGTGCAAGTCGGAGGTAGACCGTAGCAACTTTTGCTACCGTTGCGGTCAACCAGACCACATTGCTAGGGATTGTGGGGCTAAACCTAGCTGCCCCGTCTGCAAAGCCGCCAGTAAGCCAGCAAATCATACTGTTGGTGCAAAAGCCTGCTCTTCGAATAAAAAGAAAAGAGGAGGCACGACAAGGGCAGGAATAGGGCACCATAGCCCTGAAAAGTCTAATCGCTTACCAAGCAATGGTGGCGATATTAGACCTGAGGCGGAACCCATGGTCATAAATTAGTGATGGCTATGCGGTTCCTACAGGTGAACCTTAACCACTGCGCCACTGCCCAAGACCTGTTCTTTCAAAGCATGGCGGAGTGGTTAATAAACATAGGAGTGGTCTCGGAGCCATATTTTGTCCCCGATGGGGTTAATTGGGTGTCGGATCTTTACGGCGTCGCTGCAATAACGGTAAGCAGATCATCAGGACTGCTGCTGGAAGAAGTGACCCGGGGTCGGAGGTTTGTGGTGGCTCGTATTGGAGAAATTGTTGTAGTTTCAATCTACTTCTCCGCTAACGACCCACTTTCCGACTTCGAGGTGTTTCTGCAAGATCTAGAAGCAGTAGTCCTTCAGCGTCGTCCTCGGCAGGTTTTGATTGCCGGGGACTTTAACGCTAAGTCAGTGGTTTGGGGATCCCCGGCAACGGAACCTTTCGGACACGCCGTTGTTGAATGGGCGACGGCCACTGGAATGGCTGTCGCTAATACGGGTTCGACACCCACATGTGTTAGGCATAACGGGAGTTCGATCGTCGATCTGACTTTCGCTACTCCCGGTCTCTGGGCCCAAGTCAAGGGCTGGAGGGTCATCACGGACGTGGAGACATACTCAGACCACCGTTACATTCGGTTCGATGTCTCTATGTCTCGGGAAGCCACCTCATCGGGCGGCTCATCGGCAAACGGGGGCCCGAGATGGGCCCTCAGCAGGCTGGATAAGGAACTAATGGCTGAAGCAGCCATTGTCCAGTCCTGGTCTGCCCCGCCTGACTTTGCCAATGACATCTTGGCTGAGGTGGCCTGGTTTAGTGGGGCCCTCACAGAGATATGCGACGCGTCCATGCCCCGGGCGGGACCAATGGCTCCAAGGAGACAAGTTCACTGGTGGTCCGCCGAAGTTGCTCAGCTTCGTCGAGCGAGCCTGGCGGCGGGCCGCCGATGCCAACGCTACAGAAGGAGAAGACGCCGGACCGAGGCCGAGGAACAAGAAATTGTTGATGCGTACCGTGAGGCGAAAAAAGCCCTGAAGATCGCTGTTCTCAGGGCCAAACTCGCCTCCAAGGTGGAATCGCTGGAGACTCTAAACAACGACCCATGGGGCAGGCCGTACAAGGTTGTGCGGCAACAGCTTCGCCCTTGGGCGCCCCCTCTGACAACGAGTCTCCAGCCGTACGTAGTGGAAAATGTGGTCTCGGCCTTGTTTCCGGCAAGGGCAGCTCATATGCCCCCAGTGATGGCTGCAGAGCGGCAGCATGAGGAGGAGGAACTGCTGGTCCCAGAAGTGACTGAACCGGAGTTGGCGGTGGCAATAAAGCGACTCAAGGCGAAGAAGACAGCCCCGGGACTAGACGGCATCCCGGGGCGAGCCTGGGTGGTCGCACTGGAACCCTTCCTGGAGGAGAAGTTTCGGGGCCTGCTTTCCCTGTGCCTGGCATAAGGGGTATTCCCAGAGCCTTGGAAGGTGGGCAAACTCGTCCTCCTACGAAAGGAAGGGCGCCCCGCTGACTCTGTCGAACCATCGTCCTTTCGGCCTATCGTGCTACTCGACGAGGCGGGCAAACTTTTCGAGAGGGTGATCTCTGCCCGAATCGTCGAGCACCTCGACGAAGTAGGTCCAAACATATCGGACCAGCAGTTTGGATTCCGCCGATGCCGCTCTACGGTAAACGCGGTGTTGCGCGTTCGCGCAATAGCGGATGAGGCGGTCGCACAGGGCGAAGTTGTTTTGGCGGTGTCACTCGACATCGCCAACGCTTTCAACACCATGCCCTGGCCCTGTATTAAAGAGGCACTCAAGTATCACGTAGTGCCTCCATACATACTGAGGGTCCTCGAGTCGTACCTCTCGGACCGTTCTATCACTTACCCGGTTCGGGAGGGGTGGGAAAGCCGCGCTATGTCATGCGGTGTTCCACAGGGCTCAGTCTTGGGCCCGCTCCTGTGGAACATCGGCTACGATTGGGTCCTGCGCGGCGCTAACCTCTGGGGTGTCCAACTCACCTGCTATGCAGACGACACCCTAGTGACGGCTCGAGGGAAAACATACAGGGAGGCCGCCATCCGCGCAACAGCGGGAGTGGCGCACGTTGTACGCCGTATAAGGCTTCTGGGCCTTGAAGTGGCCCTGAATAAGTCCGAGGCCATGTGGTTTCATGGGCCTCGGAATCGTCTGCCAGTGGGAGAATCCGCCATCGTCGTGGGTGGCGTGAGGATTGCCGTCGAGTCCACTTTGAAATACCTGGGATTAGTGCTCGACGGCCGTTGGACGTTCCGCGCTCACTTCGAGCGTTTGGGGCCCCGGTTAATGGTTGCGGCTGCTGCCCTCAGCAGGCTCATGCCGAACCTTGGGGGCCCCAGGAACGCAAGCAGGCAGCTCTATATGGGGGTCGTACGATCAATGGCAATGTACGGCTCCCCAGTTTGGGCGGACGCCCTGAACGGGGCTAATGCGGTGCTTCTTCATGCGCCGCAGCGCCTTATGTCCATCAGGGCGTCAAGGGGATACCGTACGGTATCCCGAGAGGCTGCCTGCCTATTGGCGGGTTCCATGCCATGGGATTTGGACGCGAAAGTCCTCGCGTCCACTTTCCACTGGCGCGAAGATCGGCGGACGCAGGGCCACTGGCCGACGCAACGGGAGACTGCGGCCTACAAGCAGGAGGTCGAGGCTGCTGCCCTCGAGGCATGGGCGCTCAGGCTGGGACAGCCGAGCGCGGGGCACAAGACGGTGGAGGCCATTCTCCCCGTCCTCACGCAGTGGTTGCAGCGAGAGCATGGATCTCTGAGCTTCCGGCTGACACAGGTCCTTTCCGGGCATGGCTGCTTCGGTAAGTACCTGTGGCGGCTGGGTAAAGAGCAGGCTGCTCGTTGCCACCACTGTCTGAATTGCCCCGAAGATTCGGCGAAACACACTCTCGAAGAGTGCCCAGCTTGGGCTGGGGAGAGGGCAGCACTCCGGGCAAGCATTGGCCCGGATCTATCCCTGACGGCCGTAGTTGCGGCCATGGTGGGAAGCCCCGAATCGTGGGCGGCGGTGGCCTCCTTTTGCGAACACGTCATGCTTGCAAAGGAGGCCGCCGAAAGGGAGAGAGAG
The DNA here is from genome assembly GCA_963576735.1 of Bedellia somnulentella. Classification (NCBI taxonomy): domain Eukaryota; kingdom Metazoa; phylum Arthropoda; class Insecta; order Lepidoptera; family Bedelliidae; genus Bedellia; species Bedellia somnulentella. Next base: position 48,331 of record CAUYWD010000420.1, on the reverse strand, counting down.
CTGGCGGACCCCACTGGAAGGGGCCGTCGTCGCCGCGGTGCCAGGAACCCCTGATGCATCGCGGCCTCGGTTAGGGTCTTCAAAGACCACGGAGCCCCCATATGGCGTGCGACGCTGAAAGCGGGGCTCCACGGGCAGGAGGCGCGCAGAGTGGGGCTATCTGCGCGCTACCAAACCCTGCCCGAGAAGGACGGACGCTTGAGTGGTTCCGAGTGTCCGTTACTATAAGAGGTGAAAACAGGGGGGTTCTGTCCTCCCCCCTTAGAAGGAACGCCCAGCGGCGTTAGGTGTGTGGAGCCCGCGGCGATGAATTGCCTAAGGCCAGACGACTCGTAGGCTCCACAAATTTGCACCTGGAAGGACCACCGTGGGGTTTTAGTCAGTAGAAGTCTGACATATCCCCGTCGCACCCCCATGCGGCGGGGAATCCATGAGGATTTCCCCACGTAAAAAAAAAAAAAAAAAAAAAAAAAAAAGGTTCCCCCACATGGTACAGCCTTGTCGTGGCGTGGGGGCTCAGTAGCCTCGGGCAATCCAGCTCGGGGTGAAGCCAATGTACCGAGTAGGCGTCGTTGTTAAGTTAGAACCTGGCGTTTGTGTCGTATCGGTCGGCCAGGTTCTGTCTTGCGTTCGGTCCCAGCTACCCACATTGGGCGGCTGGTGATGGAGGGGCGGCAGTGTCTTCATGATTCTGCCGGCCAACCCGTAAGCCTACTTCGGTGGGAACGGGGGCTCAGGCCACTGAGGTCTGGGCTGCGAGGAAGAAAACCTCTATAAAAAATTACCCTAATCCCAAGGTTGGCGTGCCGAGGGGATGAATGGCTGGTAGGTATCCAGTGCCTAGCGTCAGGGTATGGGGGGATAGCTCGATGGTAGGCCGAGGGTAAAATTGCCTACCACATTATGAAATGATGGCCTGTCAAAACAAAGTTTTACCCCAGGAGGGTACCGCTGGCTCTGCCAGCGGAGAATCCCTCCCTGTACGATCCCGTACAGGCTGCCCCTCGTATTCTGGGGGGGGCAACACCCATCTTCTGGGAAATCTTTCCCCAAAAATTATTCTCACAAAACTAACAATGGATTCGGCAATTTTGAATAAAACTACCCAGGTGGGTCCCCGAAAGGGGGAATCCCACCCTTCCGCGGCCGCGGGAGGCGCCCCCACGTATTCTGGGGGGGGCAAAAACTGCCAAACAAACGACACAAGCGCATTCACAACGGATTTCGATTTAAGCGACACGACGGTTGAGGTTATGAGTGACAGCTCATATGTTTCAGCCGCAAACAAAGAGGGCTCCAATTCTTTGGAAGAATCATTTTTTTCGCCAAGGAAGCGAACATTTGGAGGATCCGAATCGGTGTCATCCAACTCTGACACTGATCACAGTATGGATATTGACCAGAGGGACCGTATACAAAGGGACTCTAAAAAAGTTCCTGCAAAGAGGGGCCGCGGCAGGCCACCGACAACCGGGCAGTACATAGGTGTTGGCAAAGCCCGCGAAGAAGCAGCCGCGGCAAAACGCGAGAGCTTTTTGATCAAAGAATCGGAGGATCTCTCTGAAAGAATGGCTCGATACAACCTTCAAGAAGAGAAAAAGCGGGCGCAAGCTTTGGAAAGGCCAGTACCTGCCACCCAAAAGACCGCCAATGACTTACTTGCCTCAGTTGATGAACACATTGGGGTTATAATGGATGTGGCGTATAAATCTAAAGCGATCAAAGGTACTTTAATCAAAGCCATTAAAAATGCAGTCACAAACATTAAAGAGTCTTCTGAGGCGTTAGGCGAACGATCCTCGACTGAGGAAACAAGGAAGCTCGAAAGCGAAAATGCTCGTCTGAAATCTGAGCTCAGACAAATGAAGGAAAGTAATGAGAGCCTCCACTTAGAGCAGGTGGCTCTCAGAAAAGAGCTGGATACCCTTCGGATTGAAATTCGAAGCGGTGGATCTAGCCTTGAGATGAATGAAAATCTAGCTCAAACGATCATGGTCCAGGTGGGGACCATGATGAATGCGCGACTAGAGGCTCTGGAAGGACGACTCTTACCAGAAAAGCGCTTAAGGCCACCACTAGCAGGAGATAAAGCTAGGGACCAAGCTCAAAGTGTTCCGGTTCCGCAAAGTAAACCAGCACCCCCAGCTAAACCCATGCAAGAGAGGCCGACCAACAAAGGAAAAGGCAAGGGAAAAAAGAGCTTTGTCCAACCAACACCTACTTTTTCAAGCAACTCACGACCAACCGTCATAGAGCCAACTCCTGGCTCTTCAGCACTTCCAACGGTTGAGACATGGGCAACAGTTGTTAAAAAGGGGAAAAAGAATAAGGCTAAAAAAGTGGCCAACCCTGCTCAAGCCCCAAAACAAAAGACGCCGCAAGCCGCAGGAAAGAAGCTTAAGCCACCAAAATCTGCGGCTGTTGTTATTAGCATCAACGAAGAGGCTTTGAGGGAGGGACTTACTTACCCAAAGGTGATAGGAGAAGCTAAGTCAAAAATAAATATATCTGTCTTAGAGCTCGGGCCCATCCGAATGCGATCTGCCCTAACCGGTGCGAGAATGATCGAGATCTCGGGGGAGCAAGCATCGACCAAAGCCAACACTTTGGCCGAAAAGCTACGAGAGGTTTTACCTTCTGGCCTCGTCAAAGTATCGAGGCCCATGAAAACGGAAGTCATAAGGCTTATCGGTCTAGATGACTCAGTTCAAATAGAGGAAGTTACCCAATCAGTCGCTAGTGCTGGTGACTGTGCACCTGAGGACCTAAGGGTAGGGAAAATTATAGATGGCCGCAGAGGTCTTTCTACTGTGGTCGTGACGTGCCCAGTAGCCACAGCCAAAAAGCTCCTTCAGAAAGGGTCGATACAAGTCGGCTGGAGTTGGCCTAGAGTGCTGCACCTTCCCCAGAGAGAACTAAGATGTTATAATCCAAGATCAAAATCAGGATTAGAAACTGGCTACAAAAACTTGACTATGTTAATACAGAGCAAATCATAACAGTTGTCGAATAAGTTAAAAGTATATTTTGAATAGGTGTAAGAATCTGTCAATCATTACTTCAACAAAAATTATACATAGTTATATATATAAACACTATATTTTAGTATATAAAATATTTTATATTTAACAACTATTAATACAAAATTTAAAAATATTTATATATATATATATACATTATTTTCTCTATAACTATAATAACATACATAAATTACTACTAAACATTCAATTACCCAAAATATATAAAATACCCAATATTTTAAAAACGTACTAGTAACTAAATAAAACTATACTTCGTTCAACATCCGCTTTACTTTATAGCTATAATATTATAGCTTATACTGTAATACTCACCCATGGGACCTCGCGATACAGGTTTTACCTAGTGCGAGGACCGTTAGAATGCTCGACACAAAGCAAAAACGCGGATACCCGCAAATTTAAAATTATTTTTTCTGTATAATCTAATGCTTTTGTTAACTATTTTGGAACAATAAAGAATGTTTATGTTTATGTTTATGTTTATAAATGTCTTGGTGCTGGGCATGTGCGTGCACAGTGCAAAGCTGAAGTGGACCGTAGCAATTTATGTTATCGTTGCGGTTCGCCAGACCACATAAAGGGGAATTGCGACAATAAACCCTGCTGTCCAATCTGTAAGGCGGGGAATAAGCCAGCCGATCATATGATTGGCGCAAAAACTTGTTCCGCAACGACGAGGAAACACGGAAAAGGTACAAAACCGATTCCTAAAAAAGGAAAAGAGCCTCAAGAAGCAGGTCGCTCGATGCCAGATATTAGCACGCAAAGAGCTCAGGAGGAACCAATGGTAATCAACTGATAATGGCTAAAAGGTTCCTTCAAGCAAACCTCAACCACTGCGCCACTGCCCAAGACTTGTTTTTTCAGAGCATGGCGGAGTGGTTGATTCAAGTGGGAGTGGTCTCGGAGCCATACTTTGTCCCTACAGGGGTAAACTGGGTGTCGGACCTGGATGGCGTGGCGGCAATAACCGTCAGCCGATCATCAGGACTGCTGCTCGAAGAGATAGTTAGAGGCAGGGGTTTTGTCTCAGCACGAGTCGGGGAAATAGTCATACTTTCTTTATACTTTTCCCCGAATGATACCCTTGCCAACTACGAAGCTTTCATGCAAGAGGTAGAAGCAGCAGTTCTGCAACGCTATCCTCGCCAGGTACTGGTCGTCGGAGATTTCAATGCAAAGTCTGTTGCTTGGGGATCTCCGACCACTGATCGCTTTGGTGAGGTCGTGTTAGAGTGGGCGACGGCCGCAGGTGTGGCCGTTGCTAATAGGGGTTCGACACCCACATGCGTTCGGCACAATGGGAGTTCGATTGTCGATCTGACTTTCGCAACTCCCGGTCTCTGCGCCCTGATCAAGGGCTGGAGGGTCATCACGGACGTGGAGTCGTACTCGGACCATCGGTATATCCGGTTCGAGATCTCCGCGTCCGGACAAGCCACCTCGTCGGGCGGCTCATCGGCAAATGGGGGACCAAGATGGGCCCTCAGCAGGCTGGATAAGGATATAATGGTCGAAGCAGCCATTGTCCAGTCCTGGTCTGCACCGCCTGACTTTGCCAATGACATCATGGCTGAGGTGGCCTGGTTTAGTGGGGCCCTCACAGAGATCTGTGACGCGTCCATGCCCCGGGTGGGACCAATGGCTCCGAGAAAACAAGTTCATTGGTGGTCCGCGGAGGTTGCTCAGCTCCGCCGGTCTAGCTTGGAGGCGGGCCGCCGCTGCCAACGTTACAGGAGGAGAAGGCGCCGGGACGAGGCTGAGGAACAAACTATTGTTGAAGCGTACCGTGAGGCGAAACAAGCCCTGAAGATCGCTATTCTCAGGGCCAAACTTGCCTCAAAGGCGGAATCGCTGGAGACTCTGAACAACGACCCATGGGGCAGGCCGTACAAAGTAGTGCGGCAGCAGCTTCGCCCTTGGGCGCCCCCTCTAACGACGAGTCTCCAGCCCCACGTAGTGGAAGATGTGGTCTCAGCCTTGTTTCCGGCAAGGGCAGCTCATATGCCCCCAGTGATGGCTGCAGAGCGGCAGCATGAGGAGGAAGAACTGTTGGTCCCAGAAGTGACTGAACCAGAGTTGGCGGTGGCAATAAAGCGACTCAAGGCGAAGAAGACAGCCCCGGGATTAGACGGCATCCCGGGGCGAGCCTGGGTGGTCGCACTGGAACCCTTCCTGGAGGAGAAGTTCCGGGGCCTGCTTTCCCTGTGCCTGGCACAAGGGGTATTTCCAGACCCTTGGAAGGTGGGCAAACTCGTCCTCCTACGAAAGGAAGGGCGCCCCGCTGACTCCGTCGAACCTTCGTCTTTTCGACCTATTGTTCTGCTCGACGAGGCGGGCAAACTTTTCGAGAGGGTGATCTCTGCTCGAATCGTCGAGCACCTTGATGGTGTGGGTCCAAACATATCGGACCAGCAGTTCGGATTTCGTCGTTGCCGTTCAACGGTGCACGCTGCGTTGCGCGTTCGCGCAATAGCAGATGAGGCGGTCGCACAGGGCGAGGTGGTTTTGGCGGTGTCACTTGACATCGCCAACGCCTTTAACACCATGCCCTGGCCCTGTATTAAAGAGGCACTTAAGTATCACGTAGTGCCTCCATACATATTGAGGGTCCTCGAGTCGTACCTCTCGGACCGTTCTATTACTTACCCGGTTCGGGAGGGGTGGGAAAGCCGCGCTATGTCATGCGGTGTGCCACAGGGGTCAGTCTTAGGTCCGCTCCTGTGGAACATCGGCTACGATTGGGTCCTGCGCGGCGCCAACCTCTGGGGTGTCCAACTCACCTGCTATGCAGACGACACCCTAGTGACGGCTCGAGGGAAAACATACAGGGAGGCCGCCATCCGCGCAACTGCGGGAGTGGCGCACGTTGTGCGCCGCATAAGGCTTCTGGGCCTTGAAGTGGCCCTGAATAAGTCCGAGGCCATGTGGTTTCACGGGCCTCGGAATCGCCCGCCAGAGGGAGAATCCGCCATCGTCGTGGGCGGCGTGAGGATTGCCGTCGAGTCCACTTTGAAATACCTTGGATTAGTGCTCGACGGCCGCTGGACGTTCCGCGCTCACTTCGAGCGTCTAGGGCCCCGCCTAATGGTTGCAGCTGCTGCACTATGCAGACTCATGCCGAACCTCGGGGGCCCTCGGAACGGGTGCAGGCAGCTCTACATGGGGGTCGTACGGTCGATGGCCATGTACGGCTCCCCAGTTTGGTCAGACGCCCTAAAAGGATCAAATGCGGCGCTACTTAACGCGCCGCAACGTCTCATGGCCGTAAGGGCGTCAAGGGGATACCGAACGGTATCCCGGGAAGCTGCCTGCCTTATGGCGGGTTCTTTGCCCTGGGATTTGGATGCAAATGTGCTTGCGTCCACTTTCCACTGGCGGGAGGAGCGACGGACTCAGGGCCACTGGCCCACTCCAAGGGAAACTGCGGCCTATAAGCAGGAGGTCGAGGCTGCTGCCTTGGACGCATGGGCGCTCAGGCTGGGACAGCCGAGCGCGGGGCACAAGACGGTGGAGGCCATTCTCCCCGTCTTCACGCAGTGGTTGCAGCGGGAGCACGGATCCCTTAGCTTTCGGCTGACACAGGTCCTTTCCGGGCATGGTTGCTTCGGGAAATACCTGTGGCGGCTGGGCAGGGAGCAGGCTGCTCGTTGTCACCACTGCCTGAATTGCCCCGAGGATACGGCACAACACACCCTCGAGGTGTGCCCAGCTTGGTCTGGGGAGAGAACTGCACTCCAAGAAGTCATCGGCACGGATTTATCCCTTCCGGCCGTAGTGGCAGCAATGCTAGAAAGCCCCGAAGCGTGGGCAGCGGCGGCCTCTTTCTGCGAACAAGTAATGCTTGCAAAAGAGGCCGCCGAAAGGGAGAGGGAGCTGGCGGACCCCACCAGAAGGGGCCGTCGTCGCCGCGGTGCCAGGAACCCCTGATGCACCGCGGCACTGAATTGGTCTTTTAAGACCTCGGAGCCCCGTTAGCGTTCATTGCTGAAGACGGGGCTCCAAGGGCAGGAGGCGCGCAGAGTGGGGCTATCTGCGCGCTACCAAACCCTGCCCGAGAAGGACGGACGCTTGAGTGGTTCCGAGCGTTCGTTACTATAAGAGGTGGAAACAGGGGGGTTCTGTCCCCCCCTTTGAAGGAACGCCTAGCGGCGTTAGGTGTGTGGAGCCCGCGGCGATGAATTGCCTAAGGCCAGACGACCCGTGGGCTCTACAAACTCGCACCTGGAAGGACCACCGTGGGGTTTTAGTCAGTAGAAGTCTGACATATCCCCGTCGCACCCCCATGCGGCGGGGAATCCATGGGGATTTCCTCACGTAAAAAAAAAAAAAAAAAAAAAAAAAAAAAAAAAAAAAAGGTTAGGTTAGGTTAGGTTCCCCCACACGGTACAGCCTTGTCGTGGCGTGGGGGCTCAGTAGCCTCGGGCAATCCAGTCCGGGGTGAAGCTAATGTACCGAGAGTCCGCTTCTCTCCTCTGCTTCCAGAGCGAGCAGTAAGCGGACGGGGAGCCGTGGCGCATTCTGATGTGCGCGGCTGGCCGGGCGTCTGATCCGCAGCGGGCGGCCTAGGCGGGGCGGCAGTGTCTTCATGATACTGCCGGCCAACCCGTAAGCCTACTCCGGTGGGAACGGGGGCTCAGGCCATTGAGGTCTGGGCTGCGAGGAAGAAAACCTCTAAAATAAATCACCCTAATCCCAAGGTCAGCGTGCCGAGGGGATGAATGTCTGGAGGGAGTCCAGTGCCAAGCGCAGGGGGGGGGGGGGTATAGCTCGATGGTAGGCCGAGGGTAAAGCCTACCAAAATCTAATATGGATAAACAGGCAATTTTCAATAGTATTACCCAGGTGGGTCCCCGAAAGGGGGAATCCCACCCTTCCGCATCCGCGGGAGGCGCCCCCACGTATTCTGGGGGGGGCAAAAACTGCCTCGCAGGTCTCTCTTCTAAGGGCCTGCGCCAAAACGACTATCGCAATGAATTAACGGACATCGATCAAGCTCATGGATTGGGACAACCGCGCATTGAAAACTTCAATGCTCAAGACGACCGAGGCAAACGCCTATCAGACTCGGAAAGCGAAGACACTGAAAGACCGTGTTCTCGCATGTCTCTGGATAGTGCCAATAGCTTACTGGAAGGTCAAAGGAAACGACGAGCTGGCAGCGGTCTGAGTACGTCTGACTCGGACACTAGCGCTGATGTTACTGTGACTGGTATAGGAAACACACCGAAAAGAGGCCGTGGTAGACCACCTTCCACGGGTCAGTACATTGGTGTTGGAAAAGCAAGAGCGGAGGCTGCTGCAGCTCGCCAAAAATTCTTGCGGGATGAACGAAAAATCACTGAACAAGAGGATTTATCACAAAAAATTGATAGATATCTCGCAAGAAAGGAAAGGAGGGACAATGCCTTTGCTCCTAAAGGAGATTCGTCCATTCCTAATGAGAAAAAGACAGCCGCTCTGCTGGCCCAAGAAGTAGAAGAGGGAGTGGCGCTTATTATTAACGTCGCCAAGAAGTCCGGCAACCTCAAGGGAGAATTTGTTAGGGCCTTGAAGAAAACTGCCGAGGATATCAGAGAGCATTCTCTCCTCCTAAAAGAATGTTCCTCGTCAGGTGAGGTGAGAAAACTTCAAGAAGAGCTGGCGCGTCAGAAGGAAGAAAATCAGAAACTCAGAATAGACAAGGAGTCATTGGCTGAGGAACTGGTTAGCCTCCGCAAGGATTTGGCGGAAATCCGAGCGGAAATCACAAATAACCGCTCAACTTCCAGTCCGGTAGTTGTAACCGAGGATTTGACGCGCTCCATCATGGTCCAAGTTGGGACCATGATGAACGCTAGATTAGAAGCATTGGAGGAACGCTTACTTCCTGAGAAGCGAATGCGTCCTCCATTAGCTGCGGACAAAAACAGCAGAGTCGACAAGAATAAGCAGCCAGTGAATACGCCTTTTCCTGGTCCCCAATTGGGCAAAGGCAAGGGAAAAGGTAAAGGCAAGAAGATGACTGCCAATTCCGGCAACCTGGTTCAACCTAGACCAGGACCAAGCGTTGCTAGCAAGGTCGTGCCTCAAAGGGTTTCACCCCATCTAGGCTCGTCACCCAGTCAAGAGACAGCAGGACCACCTACAGTTCAACAAAATGAAACGTGGTCCACGGTGGTGAAAAGGGGCAAAAAGTCACTACCAGCTCCTGTCTCGGCTAACCAGCCCAAAACGACGGGGAAAACAAAAAAAGTTGTTCCACGAATCCGCGTCCCTGGAACAGCGGCCGTGACCATATCTTTGGAAAATGGTGCAGCGGAAAAAGGCCTGATTCTCGGCGAAGTCATCTACGACGCTCGCCAAAAATTAGACCTGCGTGGAATGGGAATTGGGGCTCTGCGCATGCGAAAAGCGGTTACGGGGGCAAGATTAATCGAACTCCCAGGGGCTGACTCAGCAGCTAAAGCAGATGCTTTGGCTGCTAGGCTAAGAGAGATTCTCCCACCTGAGGCGAAGGTAAACAGGCCAGTTAAAGTCGGAGAACTACGACTGACCAACCTGGATGACACTGTATCGTCTCAGGAGATCATATCGGCGATAGCGGCATTAGGGAAATGTCCTCCTGAAAATATTAGAGTCGGGGAAATAAGAGAGGGACCCAGAGGTCTCGGAACCGTTTGGGTTCGCTGCCCCCTCGAAACGCTGAAATTAGTTTCAAAAGTCGGAGAAATACAAATAGGTTGGAGCTTAGCCCGAGTCAAGATCTTGCCCCGTCAGGAGTTGAGATGCTTCCAATGCTTGGAGGTAGGCCACGTCAGAGCTACGTGCCCGTCTAACGAAGACCGCAGCGATCTTTGTTATCGCTGCGGTAATAGTGGTCACAAAGCGAGGGGCTGTGGGGAGAAACCTCATTGCCCTCTGTGCGCCGCTGACAAGAAACCGGCCGATCACCGTATCGGCGCCAAATCTTGTAAGCGGCCAAGCAAGAAAAATGCCACTGGTTTCGGGAAGCCCAAAGGCAAGCCTGCACGCTCGTTGACCCAAATCAACGAGCCGATGGAACAGGGGGAGCCCGAAATAATTAGCCAATAATGGCAATTAGGTTCTTACAGGCGAACATAAACCACTGCGCCTGCGCTCAAGATCTCTTCCTACAGAGTATGGCGCAGTGGTCAATTAAGATTGGATTAGTCTCGGAGCCATACTTTGTCCCGGCAAGGGACAATTGGGTGTCGGACTTAGACGGCGTGGCGGCTATTGTCATCTCGGGAGCTGCTGGCTTGCAGCTCAGGGATGTGACTCGAGGTCACGGATTTGTTGCGGCGTTAGTGGGGGAGGAAGTCACAATTTCCTTATACTTCTCCCCCAACCGTCCGCTTGCTGACCTCGAAGTCTTGCTGAGCGATGTGGAAGCAGTGGTTCTCCGTAGCCGCCCTCGCCGGGTGCTGATCGCCGGGGATTTTAATGCCAAGTCAGTTGCTTGGGGTTCCCCGGCGGCACAGGCAAATGCATTCGGCAACGCTGTAGTTGAGTGGGCGACAGCTCTAGGTTTAGCTGTCGTCAACAGAGGATCGACACCCACGTGCGTGCGTCGCAACGGGAGTTCAATCGTCGATCTGACCTTTGCTACTCCCGAACTCTGGGCCCTGATCAAGGGCTGGAGGGTAATCACGGACGTGGAGACATTTTCGGATCATCGTTACATCCGATTTGATGTCTCCACGGCCCGTCAGACCGCCTCGTCTCGCGGTCCGTCGTTTAATGGGGGACCAAGATGGGCCCTCGGGAAGCTGGACAAGGAGCTCATGACTGAGGCGGCCATTGTCCAGTCATGGCTGACCGGTCCAGGACGGGCTGCCGACCTGAACGACGAGGTGACGTGGTTCCGTGATGCCCTCACAGGGATCTGCGACGCATCGATGCCCCGCGCGGGCCCTATGGCTCCGAGACGGCGGGTGTACTGGTGGAACGCCGAAGTCGCGCAGTTGCGCGTAGCATGCATTGCGGCAAAGCGCCAGTATACCCGTCACAGAAGAAGTGCGCGTCGGAACGAGGCCGAAGAGAACCGCCTCTACGACCTATTACGAGAGGCAAAACGGGCCCTTAAAGACTCTGTATTTAGGGCCAAAATTGCCTCAAAGAAGGAACTGCTGGAGACGCTCGACAACGACCCATGGGGGCGGCCGTATAGGATGGCGAGGCAGAGGCTTCGCCCCTGGGCACCCCCCCTAACGAGTAGTCTCCAGCCCAACGTCGTGGAGAGCGTGGTCTCGGCCTTGTTTCCGACGAGAGAGGAACACCTAGCCCCTGTCATGGGTGGGTATGTCGCGGCTGCGGAAGCTGAAGAGGTGGTGCCGGAGGTCACCGAGCCAGAGTTGGCAGTGGCCGTCAAGCGTCTACAGGCAAAGAGGACGGCTCCGGGCTTGGATGGTATCCCGGGGCAGGCCTGGGTGGTGGCGCTGAAGCCCTTCCTTGCCGAAAGGATGTGTAACCTGTTCTCCTTGTGCCTGGAGAGAAAAGTGTTTCCAGAGCCTTGGAGAACGGGGAAATTGGTGTTGTTGCGCAAGGAGGGGCGCCCCGCCGACTCACTTGAGCCCTCGGCGTTCCGGCCCATCGTTTTGCTCGACGAGGTGGGAAAGCTCTTAGAGCGGATAGTGTCCTCCCGCATCGTCGGGCATCTAGAGGAGACTGGTCCGAACCTATCGGACCAGCAATTCGGCTTCCGCGGCTGCCGCTCAGCGGTCGATGCGGTGCAATGCGTCCGTGATATAGCGGACGAGGCGGTCTCGCAGGGCGAGGTGGTGCTGGCAACCTCTTTGGACATAAAGAATGCCTTCAACACCTTGCCCTATTCGTGCATAAGGGAGGCACTTATCTATCACCAAGTGCCTCCCTATTTGAGGGAAATTCTCGGGTCGTACCTCTCGAACCGGCAAATCACTTATCCGGTTCGGGAGGGGTGGTGTCGTCGCGAAGTTACGTGCGGTGTTCCGCAGGGGTCTGTTTTAGGCCCGCTCCTGTGGAACATCGGGTATGATTGGGTTCTGCGCGGCGCCAACCTCTGGGGTGTCCAGGTAGTGTGTTACGCCGATGACACCCTGGTTACGGCTCGAGGGAAAACGTTTCGCGAGGCCGCCATCCGGGCTACGGCTGGCGTGGCCCAGGTGGTGCACCGCATCAAACTGTTGGGCCTAGAAGTGGCCCTGAATAAATCCGAGGCCATGTGGTTTCATGGGCCTCGGAATCGCCCGCCGGTGGACTCCGCCATAGTAGTGGGCGGGGTGAGGATTGCCGTCGAGACAACGCTACATTATCTGGGTTTAATTCTCGACGGCCGTTGGACCTTCCGCGCCCACTTTGAGCGCCTGGGCCGAGATTGATAGTGGCAGCAGCGGCTCTTTGTAAGCTGCTGCCAAACCTGGGGGGCCCCAGGTCAGGTTGCAGGCAGCTATATGCGGGGGTCGTGCGGTCGATGGCCATGTACGGCGCCCCGATATGGGCTGACACCCTTGATGGGCCAAACGCGGCGCTGCTTCATGCGCCGCAAAGGCTCATGGCCACTAGGGTGTCGAGAGGCTACCGCACAGTCTCTCGCGAGGCTGCCTGCCTGATGGCGGGGTCGATGCCGTGGGACCTAGACGCGAAAGTCCTCGCGTCGACGTTCCACTGGCGGAAGGAACGGCGGGCTCAGGGCCACTGGCCCACGCAGAAGGAAACGGCTGCCTACCGCTTGGAGGTGCAGGCAGTCGCCCTCGAGGCTTGGGCGCTAAGGCTTGCTGTGCCTAGTGCCGGGCATAGGACGGTGGAGGCAATTCTCCCCGTCTTCGAGCAGTGGTTGCAGCGGGGACACGGAGCTCTCAGCTTCCGGCTTACGCAGATACTGACAGGGCATGGATGTTTTGGTAGGTATCTGTGGAGGCTGGGTAGGGAGCAGTCTGCCCGTTGCCACCACTGCGCGGTGTGTCCGGAGGACACGGCCCAGCATACCTTGGAGGTGTGCCCGGCCTGGAGTGGAGAGAGGGCGATTCTCCAAGCGGAGATCGGCCCCGATTTGTCGTTGGGGGCCGTTGTGGCGGCCATGGTCGATAGTTCGTCTGCGTGGGCTGCGGTGGCCTCCTTCTGCGAGACTGTTATGCTTGCGAAGGAGGCCGCCGAGAGAGAGAGGGAGATTGCGGACCCAGCTCGGAGAAGGGTCCGCCGCCGCGGTGTTCGACACTAGCACCGCGGCTCTTGGAGCGTCCATTAGGACGTGAAGCCCCGTTAGTGTAGTCACGAATCTGCCTAGCGGGGTTTCAGAGGCAGGGGGTGCTCAGAGTGAGGGCTTCTGGGTGCCCATCAAAACCTGCCTCGAGAATGGCGGAGGCTCAAGGTGGTGGCTTTGAGTCTCCGAAGAAGAGGGCAAGGAGGGGCTTTATCTTACTCCTCCCGAGATGTGCGCCGTTAGGCGTGGTGCGCGGGACCGATGGTAGTCTTCCTCGGGTGATCCCCGTCGGTCCCGCACAAAATGCACCTGAGTTGGCCACCCGTGGGGTTTTAGTCAGTAGAAGTCTGACATATCCCCGTCGCACCCTCATGCGGCGGGGAATCCATGAGGATTTCCCCACGTAAAAAAAAAAAAAAAAAAAAAAAAGGTTAGGTTAGGTTAGGTTGGAAAGGGAGATAGCGGATCCTACAAGACGTGGGACCCGCCGCCGCGGTGCAAGGCACTAGTATGCCCGCGGCATTGAATGGTCTCATCCAAGACCAAGGAGCCCCGTGAGCGTTCACCGCCGAAGACGGGGCTCCAAAGGCAGGTGGCACGCAAATCGGTGGCTTTGTGTGTCGACTCAACCTGCCCGCGACGGGCAGGCGCTCAAGTGACTCTGAGCGTCTGCTGCAAAGAGACAGGAAGGAAAAGGGGGCTAACAAAAGTCCCCCTGAGAAGAGATGCCTTGCGGCGTCAGGTGCGTAGGGTCCGTGGTACGTATTGCCAATGGTCTAGAAAGCCCACGGACCCTACCAAAAGGCACCAGTGAAGAGTCACCGTGGGGTTTTAGTCGGTAAAAGTCCGACATACCTTCGTCACTCCACCGGGTGGCGTAGGATCCATGAGGATTTCCCCACGTAAAAAAAAAAAAAAAAAAAAAGGTTAGGTTAGGTTAGGTTAGGTTCCCCCACACGGTGCAGCCTTGTCGTGGCGTGGGGGCTCAGTAGCCTCGGGCAATCCAGTCCGGGGTGAAGCTAATGTACCGAGAGTCCGCTTCTCTCCTCTGCTTCCAGAGCGAGCAGTAAGCGGACGGGGAGTCGTGGCACATTCCGATGTGCACGGCTTAGCCCCAGCGTTTGTCCACATTGGGCGGCTGGGGCGGGTGTTAGAACCTGGCGTCTGTATCGCATCGATCGGTCAGGTTCTGTCTTTTGGTGGTTTCGGTCCCAGTTACCCATATTGGGCGGCTGGTGATGGAGGGGCGGCAGTGTCTTCATGATACTGCCGGCCAAACCGTAAACCTACTTCGGTGGGAACGGGGGCTCAGGCCACTGAGGTCTGGGCTGCGAGGAAGAAAACCTCTATAAATAATTACCCCAATCCCAAGGTCAGCGTGCCGAGGGGATGAATGTCTGGAGGGATTCCAGTGCCAAGCGCAGGGGTGGGGGGTTTAGCTCGATGGTAGGCCGAGGGTAAAGCCTACCAAAATCTAATATGGATACAAAGGCAAGTTTGAATAGGATTACCCAGGTGGGTCCCCGAAAGGGGGAATCCCACCCTTCCGCTTCTGCGGGAGGCGCCCCCACGTTTTCTGGGGGAGGCAAAAACTGCCTCGCAGGTCCTTCTTCAAAGGGCCTGCGCAACAACGACTTATGCTATCGCCTAACGGATTCTGAATTAAGTGACGAGACTGCGAGTGTTTGTTCACGCATGTCTACAGGGAGTGCCACTAGTCTACTAGATGCGCAAAGGAAACGCCGTGCTGGAAGCGGCTTGAGTACCTCCGATTCGGATGGTAGTGCTGAAATATCTACCAAAAAACAAACTTTGGCTAAAAGAGGGCGTGGTAGGCCACCTACCACTGGCCAATATGTTGGTATCGGGAGAGCGCGGCAAGAAGCTGCGGAGGCGAAAAAAGAACAGTTCTTACTTGAACATTCAGACGATTTTACCCAACAAATGGAGAGATATAATCGTGCCAAAGAAAGAGAAAAGGCGCTGGCCCTAGAGGAGCAACAACGAGTACCAGCCTCTGAAAAGACTGCATCAGACCTTCTGTCTTCAGTAGAGAAGGAACTTTCGATTATAATGGGTGTAGCCCATAAATCAAAGGCTTTGAAAGGTACATTAATTAAAGCCCTCAAAAATGCTACCTCATCAATCAAGGAGGCGTCTGAAGCGTTGTCAGAACGGTCGTCGAACGAGGAAACTCTGAGGCTGGAGAAGGAAAATGCCAACTTGAAAGACGAGTTAAGGCGGATGAAGGTTTCTAACGAAGGTCTCCAATCAGAACAGTCTGCTCTTCGAAAAGAGTTGGAAGCCCTTAAATTAGAAATCCATAGTGGCAATATAAATCTGGAGGTTAGCGACAGCATAGCTCAAAAAATCATGGTCCAAGTTGGGACCATGATGAACGCTAGGTTGGAAGCTTTAGAGGGCAGACTGCTTCCAGAAAAGAGACTACGACCACCGTTAGCGGCTGACAAAAGGGTCCAGGCCAAAGAAGACGGCCTTAATCATGCTATTCCTACTCTCGATGATAATAGGTCTCAAAAGAAAGGAAAAGGGAAGAGTAAAGGCAAAAGTTCGAACCAGCCGGTCAGTAAACGGTTGCCGGAAGCCACACAACAGCCACCTGCAGTTCGTTCGACAGGGGACTCAACAATTTCCCAAAAACCCAGTACCTCTTCGGCAATAGTTGAAGAGACATGGTCAACGGTGGTTCGCCGAGGTAAGAAGGGGCCAAAGGGAAATGCTCCTGCTAAACAAAAAGGAAGGATTCCGGACAACAGAATAAAACTACGTACTCCTCGATCTGCGGCAGTAGTTGTTCGGTTGGATGCGGAGGCCGAGAAAAATGGCGCAACGTATGGTGCAATACTCTCCCAAGCAAGGGACAAAATAGATGTAAGCGGTCTCGGCATAGGGCCCCTACGGATTCGAACAGCAATCACTGGGGCCCGTAAATACGAAATAACGGGTGACAAGGCATCGGAAAAAGCCGACATTTTCGCTGCTAAGCTCAGAGAAGTCTTGCCATCCGATTCGGTTACCGTGTACCGACCCATGAAGATCGAGGATATTCGCCTGATTGGATTAGACGACTCAGTCTCAGTTAAGGAGATAGCAGAAGCGGTTGCTCGAAGTGGTGAGTGCTCCCCGACGGATGTCAAAGTGGGGCGAACAAGCGTGAGCTACCGTGGACCCTCCTCGGTTCACGTGAGGTGCCCCCTAACAGCTGCTAAAACGCTGAACCAACTGGGTGTTATCCAAATCGGCTGGGGAGAAGTAAGGGTTCAGCTTTTACCGAAGAAAGAGCTCCGATGCTTTAAATGCTTACAGGCGGGCCACGTTCGAGCCAAATGTCCATCGGAGGTTGATCGCAGTGATCTTTGCTATCGCTGTGGTCTTCCTGGTCATAAAGCGGAATCATGTTTGGATAAACCGCAGTGTCCTGTCTGCAAATTGCAAAACAGATCCGCTGATCATAAGATTGGGGCGAAATCCTGTAGTGCCAATAAAAAGCGGCCAGACAAAAGGAGAGCTGGAGTAGGGAACAAAAACGCTACTCTTACTCAAGCGAATAGCGGCCGTGGAGCCGGGGAGGAACCAATGTCTATCAATTGATAATGGCACTAAGGTTTCTCCAGGCGAACCTCAACCACTGCGCTACTGCTCAGGATTTATTTTTCCAAAGCACGGCGCAGTGGTTGACTCAAGTGGGGGTGGTCTCGGAGCCATATTTTGTTCCTAATGGGGTAAATTGGGTGTCGGACCTGAATGGCGTAGCGGCGATTACCGTCAGCCCGTCATCGGGACTGCTGCTGGAAGAGGTTATAAGAGGGAGAGGCTTCGTTTCGGCGCGAGTTGGGGAGATTGTAATTATTTCGACGTATTTCTCCCCCAACGATTCGTTAGCCGAATACGAACTATTTCTGCAAGAGTTGGAAGCAGCAGTCCTGCAACGTCGCCCACGACAAGTGTTGGTCGCTGGAGACTTCAACGCCAAATCTGTGGCTTGGGGCTCTCCGGCGACAGATGCCTTTGGTGGGGCGGTTTTAGAGTGGGCGACAGCCGCGGGTTTGTCCGTGGTGAATAGGGGTTCGACACCTACATGCGTCAGGCATAACGGGAGTTCGATCGTCGATTTAACTTTCGCAACTCCCGGTCTCTGGGCCCTGATAAAGGGCTGGAGGGTTATAACGGACGCGGAGTCGTACTCGGACCATCGTTATATCCGGTTCGAGATCTCCGCGTCTCAACCAGCCACCATCCCGGGTGGAACGCCGGCAAATGGGGGACCTAGATGGGCCCTCACCAGACTGGACAAGGAAATGATGGTGGAAGCCTCCATCGTCCAGTCCTGGATGTCACCGCCACCTGGGGTGGCCGTCGACATCAGTGCCGAGGTGAGCTGGTTTCGTGAAGCCCTCACAGAGATATGCGACGCATCGATGCCCCGCGTGGGACCAATGGCTCCGAGACGCCAAGTACACTGATGGTCCGCCGAGATCGCTCAGCTGCGAAAAGCCAGCTTGGCGGCGGGCCGCCGGTGTAATAGATATCGGAGGAGGAGACACCGGGTCGAGGCCGAGGAACAAAGGTATGTGCAACTGTACCGTGAGGCGAAGAAAACCCTCAAGTTCGCCATCTTTGATTCAAAAATCGCCTCAAAGAAGGAAATGCTGGAGACTCTTAACAACGACCCATGGGGAAGGCCGTATAGGGCAGCACGGCAGAAACTCCGCCCGTGGGCGCCCCCACTAACTATGAGTCTCCAGCTTCCTGTAGTAGAAAATGTTGTTGCTACCTTGTTCCCGGTCAGGGCAGAACATCCGCCCCCGTTAATGGCCCTGGAACGGCGGGATCCGGCGAATGAAGAACTGGTTCCTATTGTGTCAGATTCGGAGTTAGCGGTGGCCATTAAGCGGCTAAAAGCTAAAAAGACGGCCCCGGGACTAGATGGCATCCCGGGGCAAGCCTGGGTTGTCGCTCTCGAGCCCTTCCTTGAGGAAAAGTTTAGAGGCCTACTTTCCACTTGCCTGACTCAGGGTGTGTTTCCCGATTCTTGGAAAGTGGGCAAGCTGGTATTACTGCGTAAGGAGGGGCGCCCCGCTGACTCCGTTGTACCATCGGCGTTTCGGCCGATCGTGCTGCTCGACGAGGCGGGCAAGCTCTTTGAGAGGGTGATTTCTGCCCGAATCGTCGAGCATCTTGATGACATAGGTCCAAACCTATCGCACGAACAGTTTGGTTTCCGCCGGTGCCGCTCTACGGTGCATGCGGTATTGCGCGTTCGCGCGATTGCAGATGAGGCGGTCTCCCAGGGCGAAGTAGTGTTGGCGGTGTCATTGGACATCGCAAACGCTTTCAACACAATGCCCTGGCCCTGTATTCTAGAGGCACTAAAATATCATGAAGTGCCTCTGTACATATTGAGGGTCCTCGAGTCGTACCTCTCGAACCGTTCTATAACCTATCCGGTTCGGGAGGGTTGGAGTAGTCACGTAATGTCTTGCGGTGTTCCACAGGGTTCTGTATTGGGCCCGCTCCTGTGGAACATCGGTTACGACTGGGTCTTGCGTGGCGCCAACCTCTGGGGTGTCCAACTAACCTGCTATGCAGACGACACCCTAGTGACGGCTTGAGGAAAGACATACAGGGAGGCCGCCATCCGCGCGACGGCTGGTGTGGCGCACGTGGTGCGCCGCATAAGGCTTTTAGGCCTTGAAGTGGCCCTGAACAAGTCCGAGGCCATGTGGTTCCACGGGCCTCGGAATCACCCGCCAGAGGGAGAATCCGCCATCGTCGTGGGCGGCGTGAGGATTGCCGTCGAGTCCACTTTGAAATACCTTGGATTAGTGCTCGACGGCCGCTGGACGTTCCGCGCTCACTTCGAGCGTCTAGGGCCCCGCCTAATGGTTGCAGCTGCTGCACTATGCAGACTCATGCCGAACCTTGGGGGCCCTCGGAACGGGTGCAGGCAGCTCTACATGGGGGTCGTACGGTCGATGGCCATGTACGGCTCCCCAGTGTGGTCAGACGCCCTTAAAGGGTCAAATGCGGCGCTACTTAACGCGCCGCAACGTCTCATGGCCGTGAGGGCGTCAAGGGGATACCGAACGGTATCCCGGGAAGCTGCCTGCCTTATGGCGGGTTCTTTGCCCTGGGATTTGGATGCAAACGTGCTTGCGTCCACTTTCCACTGGCGGGAGGAGCGACGGACTCAGGGCCATTGGCCCACTCCAAGGGAAACTGCGGCCTATAAGCAGGAGGTCGAGGCTGCTGC
The DNA here is from genome assembly GCA_963576735.1 of Bedellia somnulentella. Classification (NCBI taxonomy): domain Eukaryota; kingdom Metazoa; phylum Arthropoda; class Insecta; order Lepidoptera; family Bedelliidae; genus Bedellia; species Bedellia somnulentella. The sequence goes on along the minus strand of CAUYWD010000420.1, from coordinate 28,833 downwards.
CTTGGACGCATGGGCGCTCAGGCTGGGACAGCCGAGCGCGGGGCACAAGACGGTGGAGGCCATTCTCCCCGTCTTCACGCAGTGGTTGCAGCGGGAGCACGGATCCCTAAGCTTTCGGCTGACACAGGTCCTTTCCGGGCATGGTTGCTTCGGGAAATACCTGTGGCGGCTGGGCAGGGAGCAGGCTGCTCGTTGTCACCACTGCCTGAATTGCCCCGAGGATACGGCACAACACACCCTCGAGGTGTGCCCAGCTTGGGCTGTGGAGAGAACTGCACTCCAAGAAGTCATCGGCACGGACCTATCCCTTCCAGCCGTAGTGGCAGCAATGATAGAAAGCCCCGAAGCGTGGGCAGCGGCGGCCTCTTTCTGCGAACAAGTTATGCTTGCAAAAGAGGCCGCCGAAAGAGAGAGGGAAATGGCGGACCCTACGAGACGTAGAAATCGCCGTCGCGGTGCAAGAAATCAATAATGCACCGCGACAAGAAATGGTCAAGTTAAGACCACGCAGCCCCGTGAGCATTCACTGCCAAAGACGGGGCTGCACGGGCAGGAGGCGCGCAAAGGGGGGCCATTTGCGCGCTACCTAACACTGCCCGAGAAGGACGGGCACTTAGGTGGTCCTGAGTGTCCGTCACTACAAGAGGTTGTAAAGGGGGGTTCCGTCCCTCCCCAAGAGAGTACGCTCACAAGCGGCAGGTGCGTGGAGTCCGCGGCGATGAATTGCCAAAGGCCAGACGACCCGAAGGCTCCACATACAGGCACCAAGAAGGACCACCGTGGGGTTTTAGTCAGTAGAAGTCTGACATACCCCCGTCGCTCCCCCCAGCGGCGGGAAATCCATGAGGATTTCCCCACGTAAAAAAAAAAAAAAAAAAAAAAAAAAAAAAGGTTAGGTTAGGTTAGGTTAGGTTAGGTTAGGTTAGGTTAGGTTAGGTTGGGGCCTTGTCACCACGTGCCTGGAACAAGGTGTTTTTCCAGAGCCGTGGAAGACGGGCAAACTCGTTTTGTTGCGGAAGGAAGGGCGCCCCGCCGACTCTGTAGAACCCTCCTCTTTTCGACCAATTGTGTTGCTCGATGAGGCGGGCAAACTGATGGAGAGAGTGGTTTCTGCCCGAATCGTCGGGCACCTGGAGGGAGCTGGTCCGAATCTTTCGGATCAGCAGTTCGGTTTCCGGCGCTGTCGCTCGACTGTGCATGCGGTTCTGCGGGTCCGCTCAATAGCGGACGAGGCGGTCTCCCAGGGTGAGGTGGTGTTGGCGGTATCGCTCGATATAAAAAATGCCTTCAACACCATGCCCTGGTCTTGCATTGTGGAGGCACTTAAATATCACAACGTGCCTCCCTACTTAATGAGGATACTCGAGTCGTACCTCTCGGACCGTTTCATCACATACCCGGTTCGGGAGGGTTGGGGTCGCCGCGAAATGTCTTGCGGTGTTCCACAGGGTTCAGTCTTGGGCCCACTCCTGTGGAACATCGGTTACGACTGGGTCTTACGCGGCGCCAACCTCTGGGGTGTCCAACTTACCTGTTACGCAGATGACACCCTAGTGACGGCTCGAGGCAAGACCTACAGAGAGGCCGCCATCCGCGGGACTGCGGGAGTGGCGCACGTGGTGCGTAGAATTAGGTTGTTGGGTCTTGAAGTGGCCCTGAATAAGTCCGAGGCCATGTGGTTCCATGGCGCTCGGAATCGTCCGCCAGTCGGTGAATCCGCCATCGTTGTGGGTGGCGTGAGGATTGCCGTCGAGTCTACTCTGAACTACCTCGGACTATTACTCGACGGCACTTGGACGTTCCGCGCTCACTTCGAGCGTTTGGGGCCCCGGTTGATGGTTGCGGCAGCTGCGCTATGCAGACTCCTGCCCAACCTTGGGGGCCCTAGGGACGCGTGCAGGCAGCTCTACATGGGGGTCGTACGGTCCATGGCCATGTACGGCTCCCCAGTATGGGCGGACGCCCTGCAGGGGTCAAACGCGGCGCTACTTCACGCGCCGCAACGACTCATGGCTGTCAGGGCGTCAAGGGGATACCGCACGGTATCCCGAGAGGCTGCCTGCCTAATGGCGGGTTCAATGCCGTGGGAGTTGGATGCAAAAGTACTTGCTTCAACCTTCCACTGGCGGGAACAACGGCGGACGCAGGGCCACTGGCCCACGGATCGGGAAACAGCGGCCTACAAGCAGCAAGAAGAGGCCGCTGCCCTCGACGCTTGGGCACTGAGGCTGGGTCAGCCTAGTGCGGGGCACAAGACGGTGGAGGCGATCCTCCCCGTCTTTACGCAGTGGTTGCAACGAGAGCACGGATCTCTGAGCTTTCGGCTGACACAGGTCCTTTCCGGGCATGGATGCTTTGGTAAGTACCTGTGGCGGCTGGGCAAAGAGCAGGCTGCTCGGTGCCACCACTGTGTAAATTGCCCCGAAGACACAGCGACGCACACACTTGTGCAGTGCCCAGCGTGGGATCTGGAGAGGGCAACACTCCGGGCGGCTATCGGCCCGGATCTCTCTCTGCCAGCCGTTGTTGCGGCAATGGTGGAGAGACCCGATGCGTGGGCTGCGGCGGCCTCCTTTTGCGAACGAGTCATGCTTGCAAAGGAGGCCGCCGAACGAGAGAGAGAGTTGGCGGACCCCACTGGAAGGGGCCGTCGTCGCCGCGGTGCCAGGAACCCTTGATGCACCGCGGCCTTTGTAGGGTCTTCTAAGACCACGGAGCCCCCATAGCGTGCGTCGCCGAAAGGGGGGCTCCATGGGCAGGAGGCGCGCAAAGGGGGTTATTTGCGCGCTACCAAACCCTGCCTGAGATGAAGCGGACGCTCAGGTGGCCCTGAGCGCTCGCTACAAATAAAAAGTGATAACAAGGGGGGGTGCACTGAACACCCTCCTGAGAAGGTACGCCATGCGGCGTAGGTGCAAGGGGTCCGAGGAATATTACCTCCGGTGAAGTCTTCAAGGACCCCTAACACAGGTATGCACCGAGAAGGGCCACCGTGGGGTTTTAGTCAGTATGAGTCTGACATATCCCCGTCGCAACCCCCATGCGGCGGGGAATCCATGAGGATTTCCCCACGAAAAAAAAAAAAAAAAAAAAAAAAAAAAAAAAAAAAAAAAGGTTAGGTTAGGTTAGGTTCCCCCACATGGTACAGCCTTGTCGTGGCGTGGGGGCTCAGTAGCCTCGGGCAATCCAGCCCGGGGTGAAGCTAATGTACCGATTAGGCGTCGTTGTTGAGTTAGAGCCTGGCGTTTGTACCACATTGGTCGGCCAGGTTCTGTCTTGCGTTCGGTCCCAGCGACTGTCCACATTGGGCGGCTGGTGATGGAGGGGCGGTAGTGTCTTCATGATACTGCCGGCCAACCCGTAAGCCCACTTCGGTGGGAACGGGGGCTCAGGCCACTGAGGTTCGGGCTGCGAGGAAGAAAACCTCTATAAAAAATTACCCTAATCCCAAGGTCAGCGTGCCGAGGGGATGAGTGTCTGGAGGGGGTCCAGTGCCAAGCGCAGGGGATGGGGGGGTTAAGCTCGATGGTAGGCCGAGGGTAAAGCCTACCAACACCATTATGGATAATTCGGCATTTTTTAATAGTATTACCCAGGTGGGTCCCCGAAAGGGGGAATCCCACCCTTCCGCGGCCGCGGAAGGCGCCCCCACGTATTCTGGGGGGGGCAAAAACTGCCAACCAAACGACCACAGCAAACGACTAACGGATTCCGAGTATAGTGAGGAGGTGATGAGCGACTCGTCAATGAAAACGGCAGGGAGCTCCAATAGCTTCTTTGACCTGATCAGAAAGCGACGAGCTGGTAGCGGTCTGAGTGTCTCAGACTCTGATGACAGTGTTGAGACTACCATTGAAGAGAGGCGTCAATCCTCAGCTTCCGCTAAAAGGGGCAGAGGAAGGCCACCCACAACCGGCCAATACATAGGTATAGGAAAAGCGCGAGAGGAAGCAGCTGCTGCAAAACGGGAGAGTTTCATGCGCCAGCAAACGGAGGAAACATCTCTACGCGAAGAGAGATATTATCTACTGCAGCAAAAGAAACGTGAGCAGTCACAAAAAGTCTCCGTCTCCGTACCTGCATCTGAAAAAACGACGGACGACCTGTTAAGCTCGGTGCAGGAACATCTCTCAGCCGTCATGAATGTGGCTAACCGGTCTAAAAATATGAAGGGGACATTTGTCAGGGACCTGAAAAAAGCGGCCACTTCCATTAGGGAGTTATCTGAGGTCCTGTCGGAGCGGACTGCTACGGAGGAAAACCGAAAGCTCCAGACCGAGAACGCCCGCCTCAGAAATGAGTTGCAACAAATGAAGGCCAGCAACGAAGGTCTTCATGCAGAGCAAGCCAAACTGAGGCAGGAGATGGAAACTCTTCGGGTGGAAATCAGGAGCGGCGGATCAACATCAGAGGTTGGAGATAACCTGGCCCAATCAATAATGATTCAAGTCGGGACCATGCTTAACGCGCGATTAGAGGCGTTAGAGGATCGGCTGCTCCCGGAGCGACGTTTAAGACCACCGTTAGCTGCTGACAGAGCGGTAAGGAAACCAGAGGCTACTGCTAGGTCTGGAATTGGAAGACAGCAAAGTTATGTGCCTCCAACAAATAATGCAGTGTCAGCAAAAGGGAAAAGTAATGGGAAAAAGAGCATGAAACCATCCCACAGCTCAAATGATGGTCCCGAGCCCAGAGCGCAGCCCACCTGCACTACAATCTCTGAAGTGCAACCAGCTGCAGGCTCTTCAAATGCTGTTCATGAAGAAACCTGGGCTACAGTTGTGCGACGGGGCAAAAAGAAGGCACAGACGACGAGTACCACAAAAAAGCCCCAAAAACCAAAACCGAAGGCTAAGTCAGCGGCTAGCAAACTAAAGGTCCCAAGTTCTGCCGCAGTCATAGTTAGGCTAGAGGAGAGCGCTTCGCAGAACGGCATTACCTACTCGAAAATTCTCGGTGAAGCCAGGGAGAAGTTGGATCTTTCTGGTCTTGGGATAGGGCCGCTCAAGATCCGCACAGCACTCACAGGGGCAAGGATGTACGAGGTGACTGGAGAGGGGTCCTCTCAAAAGGCCGACATTCTCGCATCTAAGCTGAGAGAGGTTTTAGAACCTGAAACGGCCAAGGTCTATAGGCCTATGAAGATGGAAGATCTTCGTCTTATAGGTCTGGATGACACCGTCACACCAGAAGAGATCTCGCGCGCCGTTGCCATCGCTGGTGGCTGTGAGCCAGTACACATCAAAGTTGGGCAGGTCACTATTGGCCCACGCGGCAGTTCAACGGTCCACATAAAGTGCCCTCTGACTGCAGCCAAGAAACTCTTACAGGAGGGAGGGCTGCAAATTGGGTGGGGTGCGGTTCGGGCTCAACTTCTTCCTAGAAAGGAGCTTCGGTGCTTCAGGTGCCTGGAAATTGGACATGTACGTGCAACGTGCAAATCAGAGATCGACCGTGGTACTAACTGTTACCGTTGTGGACTACCGGGTCATAAAAAGGGGGAATGTGATGCAACACCGTGCTGTCCAGTTTGCAAAGAGGGAAATAAGCCTGCTGACCACATGTTAGGAGCTAAAGTATGCTCGACTAATCGAACAAAGTCAGCCAACAAAAAGAAGGGATTTAACCAACGAAAAGTTGTTAAACCAAGCCAGCCAAAAACGAATGGTGGTTTGAGAACAGGAATGGAACCCATGGTAGTTACTTAGTGATGGCCATGCAAATTTTGCAAGTTAATATCAACCACTGCGCCATCGCTCAGGATCTCTTTATTCAGAGCATGGCGGAGTGGCTGATACAAGTAGGCGTGGTCTCGGAGCCATATTTCGTCCCTGCAGGGGTAAACTGGGTGTCGGACCTGAACGGCGTGGCGGCAATTACTGTCAGCCGGTCATCAGGGCTGTTGCTAGAAGAAATAACCAGAGGTCAGGGTTTCGTTGCAGCACGCATTGGGGAAATTGTGGTTATTTCCATTTACTTCTCTGCCAATGGGTCGCTTGCCGACTACGAAACCTTCTTACAAGAATTGGAAGCAACAGTCCTGCAACGTCGCCCACGCCAAGTGTTGGTCGCTGGAGACTTCAATGCCAAATCCGTGGCTTGGGGTTCTCCGGCGACAGAAGCCTTCGGTGAGGCGGTGATGGAGTGGGCGACGGCCACGGGAGTGACCGTGGCCAACAGAGGTTCGGCACCGACATGCGTTCGGCATAACGGGAGTTCGATTGTCGATTTGACCTTCGCTACTCCCGGTCTCTGGGCCCTGATCAAGGGCTGGAGGGTTATCACGGACGTGGAGTCGTACTCGGACCATCGGTACATACGGTTCGAGATCTCCGCGTCCCAGCCAGCCACCTTACCGGGTGGCCCGTTGGCAAATGGGGGACCTAGGTGGGCCCTCACCAGGCTGGACAAGGATATGATGGAGGAAGCATCCATCGTCCAGTCCTGGATGTCACCGCCGCCTGGTGCGGCTGTCGACATCAATGCCGAGGTGAGCTGGTTTATAGATGCCCTCACAGAGATATGCGACGCATCGATGCCCCGTGCGGGACCGATGGCTCCGAGGCGGCAAGTGCACTGGTGGAGCGCCGAAATCGCTCAATTGCGATTAGCGAGTATGACGGCGCGCCGCCGGTGCAAAAGAAATCGCAGGAGGAGGATCCGGGACGAGGCGGAACAGCTCCGCCGCGTGGAAATATTCCGCGAGGCAAAGAAGGCCCTGAAGATCGCGATAATCAGGGCCAAAGAAGCCTCGCGAAGGGAGCTACTGGAGGCTCTTGAGAATGATCCATGGGGGCGTGCCTACAGAATGGCTAGGCAAAGGCTTAGACCATGGGCGCCCCCGCTAACGACGAGTCTCCAGACCCACGTGGTGGAAAACGTAGTTTCGGCCTTGTTCCCGGACAGGGGGGCGCATCAGCCCCCTGTAATGGCTCTTGAGCGGCAGCGTTCGGTGGACGAACATCTCGTCCCCGAAGTGACCGAACCGGAGTTGGCGGTGGCCATAGAGCGCCTGAAAAAGAAGAAGACAGCCCCGGGACTAGACGGGATCCCGGGGAAGGCGTGGGTAGTGGCGCTCAAACCGTTCCTGGAGGAGAGGTTTCGGGGCCTGTTCTCCACGTGCCTGGAACAAGGTGTTTTTCCAGAGCCGTGGAAGACGGGTAAACTCGTGCTTCTGCGAAAGGACGGGCGCCCCGCTGACTCCATAGAACCCTCGGCTTTCCGGCCGATAGTTCTGCTCGACGAGGCGGGCAAACTTTTGGAAAGGGTGATCTCGGCCCGAATCGTCGAGCACCTAGAGGGAGCTGGTCCGAACCTCTCGGACCAGCAGTTCGGTTTCAGGCGCTGTCGCTCGACAGTTCATGCAGTTCTGCGGGTCCGCTCAATAGCGGACGAGGCGGTCTCCCAGGGCGAGGTGGTGTTGGCGGTATCGCTGGACATAAAAAACGCATTCAACACCATCCCCTGGTCCTGTATAGCGGAGGCACTGAAATTTCACGAAGTGCCTCCGTACTTGAGGAGGATCCTCGGGTCGTACCTCTCGGATCGGTTCATCACATATCCGCTTCGGGAGGGTTGGGGTCGCCGCGAAATGACATGCGGTGTTCCACAGGGCTCAGTCTTGGGCCCGCTCCTGTGGAACATCGGTTACGACTGGGTTTTACGCGGCGCCAACCTCTGGGGTGTCCAACTCACATGCTATGCAGACGACACCCTAGTGACGGCCCGAGGGAAGACATACAGGGAGGCCGCCATTCGCGGAACTGCGGGTGTGGCGCACGTAGTGCGCCGTATTAGGTCGTTGGGCCTGGAAGTGGCCCTGAACAAATCCGAGGCCTTGTGGTTCCATGGTCCTCGGAATCGTCCGCCGGTAGGGGAATCCGCCATCGTCGTGGGTGGCGAGAGGATTGCCGTCGAGTCCACGTTAAAATACTTGGGACTAACACTCGACGGCCGTTGGACGTTCCGCGCTCACTTCGAGCGTTTGGGGCCCCGGTTGATGGTTGCGGCAGCTGCACTCAGCAGACTCCTGCCGAACCTTGGGGGCCCTGGGAGCGCGTGCAGGCAGCTCTACATGGGGGTCGTGCGGTCTATGGCCATGTACGGCTCCCCAGTGTGGGCTGACGCCCTGAAGGGGTCGAACGCGGCGCTTCTTCATGCGCCGCAACGGCTCATGGCTGTCAGGGCGTCAAGGGGATACCGCACGGTATCCCGAGAGGCTGCCTGCCTATTGGCGGGTTCGAAGCCGTGGGAGTTAGACGCGCAAGTTCTCGCGTCGACCTTCCACTGGCGCGAAGAACGGCGGACACAGGGCCACTGGCCCACAAATCGGGAGACTGCGGCCTACAAACGGGAGGTCGAGTCAGCTGCCCTGGAGGCATGGGCACTCCGGCTGGGTCAGCCGAGTGCGGGGCACAGGACGGTGGAGGCGATCCTCCCCGTCTTTACGCAGTGGTTGCAGCGAGAGCACGGATCTCTGAGCTTTCGGCTGACACAGGTCCTTTCCGGGCATGGTTGCTTTGGGAAGTACCTGTGGCGGCTGGGCAAGGAGCAGGCTGCTCGTTGCCACCACTGCCTAAATTGCCCCGAAGAGACGGCGCAGCACACATTGGAAGTGTGCCCAGCGTGGGACGAAGAGAGGGCAGCACTCCGGGCGGTCATCGGCCCGGATCTCTCTCTGCCAGCCGTGGTCGCGGCTATGGTGGAGAGACCCGATGCGTGGGTGGCGGCGGCCTCCTTTTGCGAACGAGTCATGCTTGCAAAGGAGGCCGCCGAACGAGAGAGGGAGTTGGCGGACCCCACTAGAAGGGGCCGTCGTCGCCGCGGTGTCAGGAACCACTGACACCGCGGCCATTGGTAGGGTCTTCTAAGACCACGGAGCCCCCATATGGCGTGCGACGCTGAAAGTGGGGCTCCACGGCAGGAGGCGCGCAAAGGGGGGCTATTTGCGCGCTAGCCACCCTGCCAAGAAGGACGGACGCTCAAGTGGTTCTGAGCGTCCGTTGCTATGTGTGGGTTATAGGGGGGTTCTGCTCCCCCCTTTGTAGAAATGCCGTGAGGCAAAGGTGCGAGGGGTCCGTGGTAAATTACCTTCGGTAACAGAGGCCAGGGACCCCGACCATTGTGCACCAAGAAGGACCACCGTGGGGTTTTAGTCAGTAGAAGTCTGACATATCCCCGTCGCTCCCCCCAGCGGCGGGGAATCCATGAGGATTTCCCCACGTAAAAAAAAAAAAAAAAAAAAAGGTTAGGTTAGGTTAGGTTAGGTTAGGTTCCCCCACACGGTACAGCCTTGTCGTGGCGTGGGGGCTCAGTAGCCTCGGGCAATCCAGTCCGGGGTGAAGCTAATGTACCGAGAGCCGAGAGTCCGCTTCTCTCCTCTGCTTCCAGAGCGAGCAGTAAGCGGACGGGAAGTCGTGGCACATTCCGATGTGCACGGCTTAGCCCCAGCGTTTGTCCACATTGGGCGGCTGGGGCGGGTGTTAGAACCTGGCGTCTGTGTCGCATCGGTCGGCCAGGTTCTGTCTTGTCGTGGATTCGGTCCCAGCGACTGTCCATATTGGGCGGCTGGTGATGGAGGGGCGGCAGTGTCTTCATGATACTGCCGGCCAACCCGTAAGCCTACTTCGGTGGGAACGGGGGCTCAGGCCACTGAGGTCTGGGCTGCGAGGAAGAAAACCTCTATAAAAAATTACCCCAATCCCAAGGTCAGCGTGCCGAGGGGATGAATGTCTGGAGGGAGTCCAGTGCCTAGCGCAGGGGGGGTAGGGGAATTTACATGGAAAATATGGATTCGGCAAGTTTTAAAAAGTATACCCAGGTGGGTCCCCGAAAGGGGGAATCCCACCCTTCCGTTTCGGCGGAAGGCAGCCCCACGTACTCTGGGGGGGGCAAAAACTGCCTCGCAGGCTCTTCATCTAAGGGTCTGCGTCACAATAACGACCACAGCTTCACTATAATGGACACCGAGATTGCGAATAACTTGGACTTTCCCTATATGGGAAGCATTGAGGATGTTGACCAGGCTTCTGGAACTGACTTGGGTGGTGTTGAGTCTGATGAAGACTACAACATGCCGACGACAGGACCAAGTACACGGTGTAACTCGGAAAGCAGAAAGCGGACATGGGACGGTGAGGGTTCTTGCCCATCGGACTCCGACACAAGCAGAGACGCTGTGAGTGGTAATACTCTTTCAAAACGAGGAAGAGGGCGACCACCTACAACGGGGAAATATATTGGAGTTGGACGAGCTAGAGCTGAGCTAGCAGCTGCAAAGCGTGAGGAATTCCTGCTTCAGCAGCAAAAGGAAGAGGAAAGTATTTCCGATAAAATAGAGAAATACAAGTCACGGAGAGAAATTGCTAGGCCAAAAGTAGTAGTAGACCCCACACCAGCTGGGGAAAAAAATGCTGCTGACCTAGCAAAAATTGTAAATGACGAAGTAGCGAAGATACTTGATGTGGCAAAAAGGTCCAGAAACCTTAAGGGTACCTTTGTAAGGACTCTTCAAGATGCTGCCACCTCAATAAGCAATGTCTCAGAAGCTCTCTTAGAGCGAACGTCTTCAGAAGAGGTAAAGAAGCTACAGGCGGACAATGCAAAATTGAGAGAAGAGCTCCAAACTATGAAGAAATATCACGAGCAGGATCAAGCTTCTTTGCGCTCAGAATTGGTAGCCCTCAGAGACGAAATAAGAGGCACACGTCCAAACCCCGAGTCAATGGGAAGTGAAGATTTCATTCGTTCCGTCATGGTACAGGTAGGTACCATGATGAACGCCCGGCTTGAGGCATTGGAGGAGCGTCTTTTGCCGAAGAGAAATATTCGCCCGCCGCTGGCAGCAGACAGAAGGGCTGCCAATATGCAAAAAACTGCAGCTAAACCTACATTAGCAGGAATGGCTGCTCCTACAGTGGAGGTTACGAAAGGAAAGGGTAAAGGCAAAGGAAAGGGGAATATCAGTGGGGTTGCTGTCACCAACCAAACTATTCCAGTATCTTCCTCCCAACCTAAACCGAAAAGTGTTAAGCAAACAGGTTCTAGTTCGCAACTGACGGCCAGCACTTCCGCTGGAACTCAAGTGGAGTCATGGGCCACAGTCGTACGCCGTGGCAAAAAGTCGAAGAGCGTTAAGACCACTGAAACAGCACCTCAACCAAAAGGCAAGACGATAGCGGTGAAAAAGTTGCGCACCCCTCGCACGGCAGCGGTCGTAATCACGCTGGAGCAGAGTGCTAAGGAAAAAGGTGTCACGTACAAAATGGTGATGACTGAGGCCAGAGATAAGCTCAATTTGCCAAGCCTCGGAATTGAAGGGGTGAGAATGAGAACTGGAGTCACTGGTGCTAGAAAAATAGAACTACCAGCTTCTCAAACGGATAAAGCGGATGCGCTAGCCAAAAAGCTTCGCGATATATTCCCAGAGAACATTGCTCGGATCTCTCGGCCCATGAAATGTGCTGAATTGCGCATAACGGGACTGGATGACTCCGTCACTCCTAAGGAAGTAGCGGATGCAGTAGGCAGAGACGGAGGGTGCTCAGTAACTGATGTCTCTGTCGGAAACATTGTAGAGGCTCCGCGAGCTCTAGGTTCTGTTTGGGTTCGGTGTCCTGTAGAGGCGGCCAAAAAGTTGACCAAATCTAATTCAATTTTGGTAGGGTGGTCTCAGGCACGAGTTCATCTTCTTCCCCAGCGGGAACTCCGATGTTACAAATGCCTCCTGGTTGGACATGTTGGGGTGAACTGCTCATCTGACACCGACCGTAGCAACACATGTTTCCGCTGCGGCCAACAGGGGCATAAAGCCAACACATGTCGGAACCAGCCATCGTGTCCGGTTTGTAAGGACAGCGCCAGATCAGCTGACCACAGAATAGGAGCTAAATCCTGCCTTGCCACTAAAAAAGGCAGTCAAAAAGCAAAGCAGAGTGCGAAAGAACCAAAAAAAGCTCACCAAACTGCGTCCATACGGCAACCTATTGTCATTGTGGAGCGAATGGAAGTAGGGGAACCCGTAGCCGTCGCTGATTGATGGCTATGAGGTTACTTCAGGTGAATCTCAACCACTGCGCCACTGCTCAAGATCTGTTCTTTCAAAGCATGGCGGAGTGGTTGATACAAATAGGGATTGTCTCGGAGCCATATTTTGTTCCTACGGGGGTAAATTGGGTGTCGGACCTAAATGGAGTGGCGGCTATAACCGTCAGCAGCTCATCGGGACTGCTGTTGGAGGAGGTTACTCGGGGCCGGGGTTTCGTCGCGGCTCGTGTGGGAGAGATTGTTGTCTTCTCAATCTATTTCTCCCCAAACGAGCCGCTCTCCGTCTTCGAAGAGTTTCTTGAGGAGCTGGAAGCAGCAGTCCTGCAACGTCGCCCACGCCAAATATTGGTCGCTGGAGACTTCAATGCCAAGTCCGTGGCATGGGGTTCTCCGGCGACAGAAGCTTTCGGTGAGGCGGTTATGGAATGGGCGACGGCCACGGGAGTGTCCGTGGCCAACAGAGGTTCGACACCTACATGCGTTCGGCATAACGGGAGTTCGATTGTCGACTTGACCTTCGCAACTCCCGGTCTCTGGGCCCTGATCAAGGGCTGGAGGGTAGTCACGGACGTGGAGTCATACTCGGATCACCGGTACATCCGGTTCGACATCTCCGCGTCCCAACCGGCCACCGTGTCAGGTGGACCTTCGGCAAATGGGGGACCAAGATGGGCCCTCAAAAAACTGGACAAAGAGCTGATGGAGGAAGCGGCTATTGTCCAGTCCTGGATGTCGGCACCGCCTGATACTGCCGATAACATCAGTGCCGAGGTGAGCTGGTTTCGTGAAGCCCTCACAGAGATATGCGACGCATCGATGCCCCGCGTGGGACCAATGGTTCCGAGACGCCAAGTGCACTGGTGGTCCGCCGAAATCGCTCAACTTCGTCAAGCGAGCATTGTGGCGCGCCGCCGGTGCAAAAGGCAGAGGAGAAGAAGACCTCGGGACGAGGCCGAAGAATTCCGCCGCGTGGAAGTATTCCGCGAAGCGAAAAGGGCCCTGAAGATTGCCATAATCAGGGCCAAAGAAGCTTCAAGGAGGGAAGTGCAGGAGGCTTTAGATAATGACCCCTGGGGGCGCCCGTACAGGGTGGCACGGCAAAAGCTGCGCCCCTGGGCGCCTCCGCTCACAATAAGCCTCCAGACCCACGTGGTGGAGGACGTGGTCTCGGCCCTGTTCCCGGCCAGGGGGGCGCTTCAGCCCCCCGTGATGTCTGAAGAGCGACAGCCCTCGGGGGACGATCTCATGGTCCCCGAGGTAACCGAACCAGAGTTGGCGGTGGCCATAGAGCGCCTCAAAAGGAAGAAAACGGCCCCGGGACTAGATGGGATTCCGGGGCAGGCATGGGTAGTGGCGCTCAAGCCCTTCCTGCAGGAGAGATTTCGGGGCCTAGTCACCACGTGCCTGGAACAAGGTATTTTTCCAGAGCCGTGGAAGACGGGCAAACTCGTTTTGTTGCGGAAGGAAGGGCGCCCCGCCGACTCTGTAGAACCCTCCTCTTTTCGACCAATTGTGTTGCTCGACGAGGCGGGCAAACTGATGGAGAGAGTGGTTTCTGCCCGAATCGTCGGGCACCTGGAGGGTGCTGGTCCAAATCTTTCGGATCAGCAGTTCGGTTTCCGGCGCTGTCGCTCGACTGTGCATGCGGTTCTGCGGGTCCGCTCAATAGCGGACGAGGCGGTCTCCCAGGGCGAGGTGGTGTTGGCGGTATCGCTCGATATAAAAAACGCCTTCAACACCATGCCCTGGTCTTGCATTGTGGAGGCACTTAAATATCACAACGTGCCTCCCTACTTAATGAGGATACTCGAGTCGTACCTCTCGGACCGTTTCATCACATACCCGGTTCGGGAGGGGTGGGGTCGCCGCGAAATGTCTTGCGGTGTTCCACAGGGTTCAGTCTTGGGCCCACTCCTGTGGAACATCGGTTACGACTGGGTCTTACGCGGCGCCAACCTCTGGGGTGTCCAACTTACCTGTTACGCAGATGACACCCTAGTGACGGCTCGAGGCAAGACCTACAGAGAGGCCGCCATACGCGGAACTGCGGGAGTGGCGCACGTGGTGCGTAGGATTAGGTTGTTGGGTCTTGAAGTGGCCCTGAATAAGTCCGAGGCCATGTGGTTCCATGGCGCTCGGAATCGTCCGCCGGTCGGTGAATCCGCCATCGTTGTGGGTGGCGTGAGGATTGCCGTCGAGTCTACGCTGAATTACCTCGGTCTATTACTCGACGGCCGTTGGACGTTCCGCGCTCACTTCGAGCGTTTGGGGCCCCGGTTGATGGTTGCGGCAGCTGCGCTATGCAGACTCCTGCCCAACCTTGGGGGCCCTAGGGACGCGTGCAGGCAGCTCTACATGGGGGTCGTACGGTCCATGGCTATGTACGGCTCCCCAGTATGGGCGGACGCCCTGCAGGGGTCAAACGCGGCGCTACTTCACGCGCCGCAGCGACTGATGGCTGTCAGGGCGTCAAGAGGCTACCGGACGGTGTCTCGAGAGGCTGCCTGCCTAATGGCGGGTTCAATGCCGTGGGAGTTGGATGCAAAAGTACTTGCTTCAACCTTCCACTGGCGGGAACAACGGCGGACGCAGGGCCACTGGCCCACGGATCGGGAAACAGCGGCCTACAAGCAGCAAGAAGAGGCCGCTGCCCTCGACGCTTGGGCACTGAGGCTGGGTCAGCCTAGTGCGGGGCACAAGACGGTGGAAGCCATCCTCCCCGTCTTTACGCAGTGGTTGCAACGGGAGCACGGAGCTCTGAGCTTCCGGCTGACACAGGTCCTTTCCGGGCATGGATGCTTTGGTAAGTACCTGTGGCGGCTGGGCAAAGAGCAGGCTGCTCGGTGCCACCACTGTGTAAATTGCCCCGAAGACACAGCGAAGCACACACTTGTGGAGTGCCCAGCGTGGGATTTGGAGAGGGCAACACTCCGGGCGGCTATCGGCCCGGATCTCTCTCTACCAGCCGTTGTTGCGGCAATGGTGGAGAGACCCGATGCGTGGGCTGCGGTGGCCTCCTTTTGCGAACGAGTCATGCTTGCAAAGGAGGCCGCCGAACGAGAGAGAGAGTTGGCGGACCCCACTGGAAGGGGCCGTCGTCGCCGCGGTGCCAGGAACCCTTGATGCACCGCGGCCTTTGGTAGGGTCTTTTTAGACCACGGAGCCCCCATATGGCGTGCGTCGCCGAAAGTGGGGCTCCACGGGCAGGAGGCGCGCAAAGGGGGCTATTTGCGCGCTACCAAACCCGGCCCGAGATGAAGCGGACGCTCAGGTGGCCCTGAGCGTCCGCTGCAAGCTGAAGGTGAATTTAAAGGGGGGTGGAATAAAACCCTCCCGAGAGTCACGCCATTTGGCGTAGGTGCAAGGGGTCCGAGGAATATTACCTCCGGTGAAGTCTTCAAGGACCCCTAACACAGTTATGCACCGAGAAGGGCCACCGTGGGGTTTTAGTCAGTAAGAGTCTGACATATCCCCGTCGCAACCCCCATGCGGCGGGGAATCCATGAGGATTTCCCCACGTAAAAAAAAAAAAAAAAAAAAAGGTTAGGTTAGGTTAGGTTAGGTTAGGTTAGGTTAGGTTAGGTTAGGTTAGGTTAGGTTAGGTTAGGTTAGGTTAGGTTAGGTTAGGTTAGGTTAGGTTAGGTTAGGTTAGGTTAGGTTAGGTTAGGTTAGGTTAGGTTAGGTTAGGTTAGGTTAGGTTAGGTTAGGTTAGGTTAGGTTAGGTTAGGTTAGGTTAGGTTAGGTTAGGTTAGGTTAGGTTAGGTTAGGTTAGGTTAGGTTAGGTTAGGTTAGGTTAGGTTAGGTTAGGTTAGGTTAGGTTAGGTTAGGTTAGGTTAGGTTAGGTTAGGTTAGGTTAGGTTAGGTTAGGTTAGGTTAGGTTAGGTTAGGTTAGGTTAGGTTAGGTTAGGTTAGGTTAGGTTAGGTTAGGTTCCAGAATAGGTGGTGCGCTAAAAAGATGGACCGGGACATGCTGTCGGCGGCAGCAAATGTGGCGGCCTGGCTTCCCGAGCCAGACGTAATCAACCCGGAAGCAGAGGCTGAATGGTTCCGGGACACCATGGTTACCGTCTGCGACTCCGCGATGCCACGAACCAGGCCCCGCGAGAGGAGGAGCCAGTATTGGTGGTCGGGCGAAATCGCTGGACTCCGCACAGCCTGTTTGGCTAGTAGGCGAAGGTGCAACAGAACCCGAAGACGGCGGCGGGCTACGGACGCCGAAAAAACCGAAGCCTATCTAGCCTACAGGGAGGCAACTGTGCGCCTGCAAAACGCGATTGCTCAATCCAAGGAGAGCGCTTGGAAGGAGCTGACAGAGCAGCTGGACCAGGATCCCTGGGGGAAGCCGTATAAGGTGGTCCTCGGGAAACTGCGTCCATGGGCTCCACCAGTCACCGAAACCCTCGAGCCGGAATTCCTGACCAATGTGGTGGACACCCTGTTCCCCTTTGCTCGGGATGAACGCCTCGCGGGAGCGGCCTTCCGACAGGAGCTGCAGTGGTCTGACGACTGGGCTGTCACGACCGAGGAGCTCGAAAGAGCAGTAAAGCGGATGGGCAGGAAGAATACAGCCCCGGGCCCGGACGGGATCCCAGGGAAAGCGTGGGCGTTAGCGCTGAAGGTACTGGGTGGCAGACTTCAGCTGCTCTTCACCTGCTGTCTCCGGTTGGGCCACTACCCCAGTGACTGGAGAAGGGCGGGGCTGGTGCTCCTGCGGAAAGAGGGGAAGAACGCCTCCCTTCCCTCATCTTACCGCCCCATATGCCTCCTGGACGAGTCGGGGAAGCTGTTTGAGAGAGTGATCGCCGAACGCGTATACGCGCACCTAGCCGACGAGGGCCCCGATCTGTCGGATAGGCAGTATGGCTTCAGAGTGGGGCGCTCTACGGTCGATGCGATCCGGTGGGTCCGCTCTCATTCCGGGCAAGCAGTTGAAGAGGGTAAAGTGGTGCTGGCGATTAGCCTGGATATCGCCAATGCCTTTAACACCCTTCCCTGGACTGCTATACACGATGCGCTGAGGAGGTTCCGCATGCCCGAGTACATATGCCGTATTATTGGGGCATACCTATCAGACCGGAAGATAAACTTCAAAGACAGAGAACGCTCCACACAGAGCAAGGAAGTTTGTTGCGGTGTGCCCCAAGGGTCGGTGCTCGGGCCAATCCTCTGGAACATTGCGTACGACATCGTCCTGACAACCAGGTTTCCGGAAGGCAGCGAACTGGTCTGCTATGCCGATGACACTCTTGTCCTCGTCGAAGGCTCGGACTTCGAGCGGACGGCACGGCTAGCAGACCTCACTCTCGCCAGGGTAGTGGCATGTATCGAGAGCCTAGGGCTGAAGGTTTCTCCTCAAAAGACAGAAGCGATATGGTTCCATGGCCTGCCGAAGAATCGGGAACCGCCTGATACCACCATCAGAGTTGGTGGCGTCCCGGTGAAGGTGGGTCATTACCTTAAATATCTGGGGGTCATCCTGGACAGCCGATGGCTCTTCGCGGAACATATAGAAAGGATGATCCCCAAAACCTTGAAAGTCGCAGGAGCACTGCACCGGCTGCTGCCAAACCTCGGTGGTCCATCTGAGGAGGTCCGAAGGTTATACTCTGGCATTATTCGCTCGATCGCCCTCTACGCAGCTCCAGCTTGGTCTGACAGACTGTCACGGAGCTGCGTGAGGAAGCTCAACAGCTGTCAGCGTCTGATAGCCATCAGAGTTGCCAGGGGATACCGGACGATCTCCTTCGACGCTGCGACACTTCTGGCGCGTATGCCGCCGTTCGACTTGCTCGCGGCAGCGGATACGGCCGTGTACGACAGGTCCCGCAATGCGAACGACCGGCAGACGGACAGGGAGAAGTCAGCACTCCGAAAGGAACAGAGGCAGATCGCGCTAGAAGCCTGGGCAGAGCGCCTTTCAGACAGGCCAGCCTGCGAACGGCGCACGGTAAAGGCGATCCTTCCCAGCTTCCGGGAATGGATCGAAAGACCGGGAGGAAGGGTAAGCTTCGGCTTTACCCAGATTGTCACCGGACACGGATGCTTCGGTGACTATCTGAACAAAATTGGCCGTGCCGAAACGACCAAATGCCACCACTGCAGCAGTAACTTAGACTCGGCGCAACATACTCTGGAGTTTTGCCCGGCTTGGGACAATGAGCGCCGAGTTCTAACAAACCAAATCGGGACTGATTTGTCTCCACCATCACTTATCAAAGCTATGTTGGAGGGCGAAGAGTGCTGGGAGGCCGCCATCACTTTCTGCGATAACGTGATGGAGAAGAAAGCTGCAGCCGAGCGAGAGCGGGAGAGGGCAGATCCCACCTTGCGGCGAAGAAGGACGGGGCACGCCATACGGAACTAATGAGCCCGATCCGGGGGTGAAAACGTCGTTGTCGCTGTCACACGACGTGGCCCAGCGTCTGCTGGCATCTGGCGGCTGGGCAGCGAGGGGGCGGCGGCAGTTCCGATCTGCCGCCGGCCAAACCGTAAGCCCATTTCGGTGGGAACGGGGGACCAGGCCACTGAGGCCTGGGCCGCGAGGACGCAAACCTCTATAAAAAATGCCACGAAGGTGTCACTTTTCGGCCCAGCGTCTGCTGGCATCTGGCGGCTGGGCAGCGAGGGGGCGGCGGCAGTTCCGATCTGCCGCCGGCCAAACCGTAAGCCCATTTCGGTGGGAACGGGGGACCAGGCCACTGAGGCCTGGGCCACGAGGAAGCAAACCTCTATAAAAAATGCCACGAAGGTGTCACTTTTCGTTACGGGGTGGGGGCCCCGTCTCGAATTTTGTGGCCCAAGGAGGCGGTGGCAGTTGGTGGACGACTGCTGCCGAGCCGCAAGGTGTGCGGAGTACTGGGGCGCGTTTTTGTTCCCCAGGGAGGTGCCCAAAAGGGCAAGACGCGAGGGCGCCACCGGCGAGTTCAGCGAGGTCCCGGAGGCGTCCTGAGTGTCTGAGGTAGTCCACCGTGGAAAGGTTTAGTGGGTGAAGCCCCACATAACCTGGCCGCCTGCCCCCCTTTGGGCGGTCAGTGTATCTGTTTCCAGATTCCGACCACGTAAAAAAAAAAAAAAAAAAAAAAAAAAAAAAAAAAAGGTTAGGTTAGGTTAGGTTAGGTTAGGTTAGGTTAGGTTAGGTTAGGTTAGGTTAGGTTAGGTTAGGTTAGGTTAGGTTAGGTTAGGTTAGGTTAGGTTAGGTTAGGTTAGGTTAGGTTAGGTTAGGTTAGGTTAGGTTAGGTTAGGTTAGGTTAGGTTAGGTTAGGTTAGGTTAGGTTAGGTTAGGTTAGGTTAGGTTAGGTTAGGTTAGGTTAGGTTAGGTTAGGTTAGGTTAGGTTAGGTTAGGTTAGGTTAGGTTAGGTTAGGTTAGGTTAGGTTAGGTTAGGTTAGGTTAGGTTAGGTTAGGTTAGGTTAGGTTAGGTTAGGTTAGGTTAGGTTAGGTTAGGTTAGGTTAGGTTAGGTTAGGTTAGGTTAGGTTAGGTTAGGTTAGGTTAGGTTAGGTTAGGTTAGGTTAGGTTAGGTTAGGTTAGGTTAGGTTAGGTTAGGTTAGGTTAGGTTAGGTTAGGTTAGGTTAGGTTAGGTTAGGTTAGGTTAGGTTAGGTTAGGTTAGGTTAGGTTAGGTTAGGTTAGGTTAGGTTAGGTTAGGTTAGGTTAGGTTAGGTTAGGTTAGGTTAGGTTAGGTTAGGTTAGGTTAGGTTAGGTTAGGTTAGGTTAGGTTAGGTTAGGTTAGGTTAGGTTAGGTTAGGTTAGGTTAGGTTAGGTTAGGTTAGGTTAGGTTAGGTTAGGTTAGGTTAGGTTAGGTTAGGTTAGGTTAGGTTAGGTTAGGTTAGGTTAGGTTAGGTTAGGTTAGGTTAGGTTAGGTTAGGTTAGGTTAGGTTAGGTTAGGTTAGGTTAGGTTAGGTTAGGTTAGGTTAGGTTAGGTTAGGTTAGGTTAGGTTAGGTTAGGTTAGGTTAGGTTAGGTTAGGTTAGGTTAGGTTAGGTTAGGTTAGGTTAGGTTAGGTTAGGTTAGGTTAGGTTAGGTTAGGTTAGGTTAGGTTAGGTTAGGTTAGGTTAGGTTAGGTTAGGTTAGGTTAGGTTAGGTTAGGTTAGGTTAGGTTAGGTTAGGTTAGGTTAGGTTAGGTTAGGTTAGGTTAGGTTAGGTTAGGTTAGGTTAGGTTAGGTTAGGTTAGGTTAGGTTAGGTTAGGTTAGGTTAGGTTAGGTTAGGTTAGGTTAGGTTAGGTTAGGTTAGGTTAGGTTAGGTTAGGTTAGGTTAGGTTAGGTTAGGTTAGGTTAGGTTAGGTTAGGTTAGGTTAGGTTAGGTTAGGTTAGGTTAGGTTAGGTTAGGTTAGGTTAGGTTAGGTTAGGTTAGGTTAGGTTAGGTTAGGTTAGGTTAGGTTAGGTTAGGTTAGGTTAGGTTAGGTTAGGTTAGGTTAGGTTAGGTTAGGTTAGGTTAGGTTAGGTTAGGTTAGGTTAGGTTAGGTTAGGTTAGGTTAGGTTAGGTTAGGTTAGGTTAGGTTAGGTTAGGTTAGGTTAGGTTAGGTTAGGTTAGGTTAGGTTAGGTTAGGTTAGGTTAGGTTAGGTTAGGTTAGGTTAGGTTAGGTTAGGTTAGGTTAGGTTAGGTTAGGTTAGGTTAGGTTAGGTTAGGTTAGGTTAGGTTAGGTTAGGTTAGGTTAGGTTAGGTTAGGTTAGGTTAGGTTAGGTTAGGTTAGGTTAGGTTAGGTTAGGTTAGGTTAGGTTAGGTTAGGTTAGGTTAGGTTAGGTTAGGTTAGGTTAGGTTAGGTTAGGTTAGGTTAGGTTAGGTTAGGTTAGGTTAGGTTAGGTTAGGTTAGGTTAGGTTAGGTTAGGTTAGGTTAGGTTAGGTTAGGTTAGGTTAGGTTAGGTTAGGTTAGGTTAGGTTAGGTTAGGTTAGGTTAGGTTAGGTTAGGTTAGGTTAGGTTAGGTTAGGTTAGGTTAGGTTAGGTTAGGTTAGGTTAGGTTAGGTTAGGTTAGGTTAGGTTAGGTTAGGTTAGGTTAGGTTAGGTTAGGTTAGGTTAGGTTAGGTTAGGTTAGGTTAGGTTAGGTTAGGTTAGGTTAGGTTAGGTTAGGTTAGGTTAGGTTAGGTTAGGTTAGGTTAGGTTAGGTTAGGTTAGGTTAGGTTAGGTTAGGTTAGGTTAGGTTAGGTTAGGTTAGGTTAGGTTAGGTTAGGTTAGGTTAGGTTAGGTTAGGTTAGGTTAGGTTAGGTTAGGTTAGGTTAGGTTAGGTTAGGTTAGGTTAGGTTAGGTTAGGTTAGGTTAGGTTAGGTTAGGTTAGGTTAGGTTAGGTTAGGTTAGGTTAGGTTAGGTTAGGTTAGGTTAGGTTAGGTTAGGTTAGGTTAGGTTAGGTTAGGTTAGGTTAGGTTAGGTTAGGTTAGGTTAGGTTAGGTTAGGTTAGGTTAGGTTAGGTTAGGTTAGGTTAGGTTAGGTTAGGTTAGGTTAGGTTAGGTTAGGTTAGGTTAGGTTAGGTTAGGTTAGGTTAGGTTAGGTTAGGTTAGGTTAGGTTAGGTTAGGTTAGGTTAGGTTAGGTTAGGTTAGGTTAGGTTAGGTTAGGTTAGGTTAGGTTAGGTTAGGTTAGGTTAGGTTAGGTTAGGTTAGGTTAGGTTAGGTTAGGTTAGGTTAGGTTAGGTTAGGTTAGGTTAGGTTAGGTTAGGTTAGGTTAGGTTAGGTTAGGTTAGGTTAGGTTAGGTTAGGTTAGGTTAGGTTAGGTTAGGTTAGGTTAGGTTAGGTTAGGTTAGGTTAGGTTAGGTTAGGTTAGGTTAGGTTAGGTTAGGTTAGGTTAGGTTAGGTTAGGTTAGGTTAGGTTAGGTTAGGTTAGGTTAGGTTAGGTTAGGTTAGGTTAGGTTAGGTTAGGTTAGGTTAGGTTAGGTTAGGTTAGGTTAGGTTAGGTTAGGTTAGGTTAGGTTAGGTTAGGTTAGGTTAGGTTAGGTTAGGTTAGGTTAGGTTAGGTTAGGTTAGGTTAGGTTAGGTTAGGTTAGGTTAGGTTAGGTTAGGTTAGGTTAGGTTAGGTTAGGTTAGGTTAGGTTAGGTTAGGTTAGGTTAGGTTAGGTTAGGTTAGGTTAGGTTAGGTTAGGTTAGGTTAGGTTAGGTTAGGTTAGGTTAGGTTAGGTTAGGTTAGGTTAGGTTAGGTTAGGTTAGGTTAGGTTAGGTTAGGTTAGGTTAGGTTAGGTTAGGTTAGGTTAGGTTAGGTTAGGTTAGGTTAGGTTAGGTTAGGTTAGGTTAGGTTAGGTTAGGTTAGGTTAGGTTAGGTTAGGTTAGGTTAGGTTAGGTTAGGTTAGGTTAGGTTAGGTTAGGTTAGGTTAGGTTAGGTTAGGTTAGGTTAGGTTAGGTTAGGTTAGGTTAGGTTAGGTTAGGTTAGGTTAGGTTAGGTTAGGTTAGGTTAGGTTAGGTTAGGTTAGGTTAGGTTAGGTTAGGTTAGGTTAGGTTAGGTTAGGTTAGGTTAGGTTAGGTTAGGTTAGGTTAGGTTAGGTTAGGTTAGGTTAGGTTAGGTTAGGTTAGGTTAGGTTAGGTTAGGTTAGGTTAGGTTAGGTTAGGTTAGGTTAGGTTAGGTTAGGTTAGGTTAGGTTAGGTTAGGTTAGGTTAGGTTAGGTTAGGTTAGGTTAGGTTAGGTTAGGTTAGGTTAGGTTAGGTTAGGTTAGGTTAGGTTAGGTTAGGTTAGGTTAGGTTAGGTTAGGTTAGGTTAGGTTAGGTTAGGTTAGGTTAGGTTAGGTTAGGTTAGGTTAGGTTAGGTTAGGTTAGGTTAGGTTAGGTTAGGTTAGGTTAGGTTAGGTTAGGTTAGGTTAGGTTAGGTTAGGTTAGGTTAGGTTAGGTTAGGTTAGGTTAGGTTAGGTTAGGTTAGGTTAGGTTAGGTTAGGTTAGGTTAGGTTAGGTTAGGTTAGGTTAGGTTAGGTTAGGTTAGGTTAGGTTAGGTTAGGTTAGGTTAGGTTAGGTTAGGTTAGGTTAGGTTAGGTTAGGTTAGGTTAGGTTAGGTTAGGTTAGGTTAGGTTAGGTTAGGTTAGGTTAGGTTAGGTTAGGTTAGGTTAGGTTAGGTTAGGTTAGGTTAGGTTAGGTTAGGTTAGGTTAGGTTAGGTTAGGTTAGGTTAGGTTAGGTTAGGTTAGGTTAGGTTAGGTTAGGTTAGGTTAGGTTAGGTTAGGTTAGGTTAGGTTAGGTTAGGTTAGGTTAGGTTAGGTTAGGTTAGGTTAGGTTAGGTTAGGTTAGGTTAGGTTAGGTTAGGTTAGGTTAGGTTAGGTTAGGTTAGGTTAGGTTAGGTTAGGTTAGGTTAGGTTAGGTTAGGTTAGGTTAGGTTAGGTTAGGTTAGGTTAGGTTAGGTTAGGTTAGGTTAGGTTAGGTTAGGTTAGGTTAGGTTAGGTTAGGTTAGGTTAGGTTAGGTTAGGTTAGGTTAGGTTAGGTTAGGTTAGGTTAGGTTAGGTTAGGTTAGGTTAGGTTAGGTTAGGTTAGGTTAGGTTAGGTTAGGTTAGGTTAGGTTAGGTTAGGTTAGGTTAGGTTAGGTTAGGTTAGGTTAGGTTAGGTTAGGTTAGGTTAGGTTAGGTTAGGTTAGGTTAGGTTAGGTTAGGTTAGGTTAGGTTAGGTTAGGTTAGGTTAGGTTAGGTTAGGTTAGGTTAGGTTAGGTTAGGTTAGGTTAGGTTAGGTTAGGTTAGGTTAGGTTAGGTTAGGTTAGGTTAGGTTAGGTTAGGTTAGGTTAGGTTAGGTTAGGTTAGGTTAGGTTAGGTTAGGTTAGGTTAGGTTAGGTTAGGTTAGGTTAGGTTAGGTTAGGTTAGGTTAGGTTAGGTTAGGTTAGGTTAGGTTAGGTTAGGTTAGGTTAGGTTAGGTTAGGTTAGGTTAGGTTAGGTTAGGTTAGGTTAGGTTAGGTTAGGTTAGGTTAGGTTAGGTTAGGTTAGGTTAGGTTAGGTTAGGTTAGGTTAGGTTAGGTTAGGTTAGGTTAGGTTAGGTTAGGTTAGGTTAGGTTAGGTTAGGTTAGGTTAGGTTAGGTTAGGTTAGGTTAGGTTAGGTTAGGTTAGGTTAGGTTAGGTTAGGTTAGGTTAGGTTAGGTTAGGTTAGGTTAGGTTAGGTTAGGTTAGGTTAGGTTAGGTTAGGTTAGGTTAGGTTAGTTAGGTTAGGTTAGGTTAGGTTAGGTTAGCGTTAGGTTAGGTTAGGTTAGGTTAGGTTAGGTTAGGTTAGGTTAGGTTAGGTTAGGTTAGGTTAGGTTAGGTTAGGTTAGGTTAGGTTAGGTTAGGTTAGGTTAGGTTAGGTTAGGTTAGGTTAGGTTAGGTTAGGTTAGGTTAGGTTAGGTTAGGTTAGGTTAGGTTAGGTTAGGTTAGTTAGGTTAGGTTAGGTTAGGTTAGGTTAGGTTAGGTTAGGTTAGGTTGTTAGGTTAGGTTAGGTTAGGTTAGGTTAGGTTAGGTTAGGTTAGGTTAGGTTAGGTTAGGTTAGGTTAGGTTAGGTTAGGTTAGGTTAGGTTAGGTTAGGTTAGGTTAGGTTAGGTTAGGTTAGGTTAGGTTAGGTTAGGTTAGGTTAGGTTAGGTTAGGTTAGGTTAGGTTAGGTTAGGTTAGGTTAGGTTAGGTTAGGTTAGGTTAGGTTAGGTTAGGTTAGGTTAGGTTAGGTTAGGTTAGGTTAGGTTAGGTTAGGTTAGGTTAGGTTAGTTAGGTTAGGTTAGGTTAGGTTAGGTTAGGTTAGGTTAGGTTAGGTTAGGTTAGGTTAGGTTAGGTTAGGTTAGGTTAGGTTAGGTTAGGTTAGGTTAGGTTAGGTTAGGTTAGGTTAGGTTAGGTTAGGTTAGGTTAGGTTAGGTTAGGTTAGGTTAGGTTAGGTTAGGTTAGGTTAGGTTAGGTTAGGTTAGTTAGGTTAGGTTAGGTTAGGTTAGGTTAGGTTAGGTTAGGTTAGGTTAGGTTAGGTTAGGTTAGGTTAGGTTAGGTTAGGTTAGGTTAGGTTAGGTTAGGTTAGGTTAGGTTAGGTTAGGTTAGGTTAGGTTAGGTTAGGTTAGGTTAGGTTAGGTTAGGTTAGGTTAGGTTAGGTTAGTTAGGTTAGGTTAGGTTAGGTTAGGTTAGGTTAGGTTAGGTTAGGTTAGGTTAGGTTAGGTTAGGTTAGGTTAGGTTAGGTTAGGTTAGGTTAGGTTAGGTTAGGTTAGGTTAGGTTAGGTTAGGTTAGGTTAGGTTAGGTTAGGTTAGGTTAGGTTAGGTTAGGTTAGGTTAGGTTAGGTTAGGTTAGGTTAGGTTAGGTTAGGTTAGGTTAGGTTAGGTTAGGTTAGGTTAGGTTAGGTTAGGTTAGGTTAGGTTAGGTTAGGTTAGGTTAGGTTAGGTTAGGTTAGGTTAGGTTAGGTTAGGTTAGGTTAGGTTAGGTTAGGTTAGGTTAGGTTAGGTTAGGTTAGGTTAGGTTAGGTTAGGTTAGGTTAGGTTAGGTTAGGTTAGGTTAGGTTAGGTTAGGTTAGGTTAGGTTAGGTTAGGTTCCCCCACACGGTACAGCCTTGTCGTGGCGTGGGGGCTCAGTAGCCTCGGGCAATCCAGTCCGGGGTGAAGCTAATGTACCGAGAGCCGAGAGTCCGCTTCTCTCCTCTGCTTCCAGAGCGAGCAGTAAGCGGACGGGAAGTCGTGGCACATTCCGATGTGCACGGCTTAGCCCCAGCGTTTGTCCACATTGGGCGGCTGGGGCGGGTGTTAGAACCTGGCGTCTGTGTCGCATCGGTCGGCCAGGTTCTGTCTTGTCGTGGATTCGGTCCCAGCGACTGTCCATATTGGGCGGCTGGTGATGGAGGGGCGGCAGTGTCTTCATGATACTGCCGGCCAACCCGTAAGCCTACTTCGGTGGGAACGGGGGCTCAGGCCACTGAGGTCTGGGCTGCGAGGAAGAAAACCTCTATAAAAAATTACCCCAATCCCAAGGTCAGCGTGCCGAGGGGATGAATGTCTGGAGGGAGTCCAGTGCCTAGCGCAGGGGGGGTAGGGGAATTTACATGGAAAATATGGATTCGGCAAGTTTTAAAAAGTATACCCAGGTGGGTCCCCGAAAGGGGGAATCCCACCCTTCCGTTTCGGCGGAAGGCAGCCCCACGTACTCTGGGGGGGGCAAAAACTGCCTCGCAGGCTCTTCATCTAAGGGTCTGCGTCACAATAACGACCACAGCTTCACTATAATGGACACCGAGATTGCGAATAACTTGGACTTTCCCTATATGGGAAGCATTGAGGATGTTGACCAGGCTTCTGGAACTGACATGGGTGGTGTTGAGTCTGATGAAGACTACAACATGCCGACGACAGGACCAAGTACACGGTGTAACTCGGAAAGCAGAAAGCGGACATGGGACGGTGAGGGTTCTTGCCCATCGGACTCCGACACAAGCAGAGACGCTGTGAGTGGTAATACTCTTTCAAAACGAGGAAGAGGGCGACCACCTACAACGGGGAAATATATTGGAGTTGGACGAGCTAGAGCTGAGCTAGCAGCTGCAAAGCGTGAGGAATTCCTGCTTCAGCAGCAAAAGGAAGAGGAAAGTATTTCCGATAAAATAGAGAAATACAAGTCACGGAGAGAAATTGCTAGGCCAAAAGTAGTAGTAGACCCCACACCAGCTGGGGAAAAAAATGCTGCTGACCTAGCAAAAATTGTAAATGACGAAGTAGCGAAGATACTTGATGTGGCAAAAAGGTCCAGAAACCTTAAGGGTACCTTTGTAAGGACTCTTCAAGATGCTGCCACCTCAATAAGTAATGTCTCAGAAGCTCTCTTAGAGCGAACGTCTTCAGAAGAGGTAAAGAAGCTACAGGCGGACAATGCAAAATTGAGAGAAGAGCTCCAAACTATGAAGAAATATCACGAGCAGGATCAAGCTTCTTTGCGCTCAGAATTGGTAGCCCTCAGAGACGAAATAAGAGGCACACGTCCAAACCCCGAGTCAATGGGAAGTGAGGATTTCATTCGTTCCGTCATGGTACAGGTAGGTACCATGATGAACGCCCGGCTTGAGGCATTGGAGGAGCGTCTTTTGCCGAAGAGAAATATTCGCCCGCCGCTGGCAGCAGACAGAAGGGCTGCCAATATGCAAAAAACTGCAGCTAAACCTACATTAGCAGGAATGGCTGCTCCTACAGTGGAGGTTACGAAAGGAAAGGGTAAAGGCAAAGGAAAGGGGAATATCAGTGGGGTTGCTGTCACCAACCAAACTATTCCAGTATCTTCCTCCCAACCTAAACCGAAAAGTGTTAAGCAAACAGGTTCTAGTTCGCAACCGACGGCCAGCACTTCCGCTGGAACTCAAGTGGAGTCATGGGCCACAGTCGTACGCCGTGGCAAAAAGTCAAAGAGCGTTAAGACCACTGAAACAGCACCTCAACCAAAAGGCAAGACGATAGCGGTGAAAAAGTTGCGCACCCCTCGCACGGCAGCGGTCGTAATCACGCTGGAGCAGAGTGCTAAGGAAAAAGGTGTCACGTACAAAATGGTGATGACTGAGGCCAGAGATAAGCTCAATTTGCCAAGCCTCGGAATTGAAGGGGTGAGAATGAGAACTGGAGTCACTGGTGCTAGAAAAATAGAACTACCAGCTTCTCAAACGGATAAAGCGGATGCGCTAGCCAAAAAGCTTCGCGATATATTCCCAGAGAACATTGCTCGGATCTCTCGGCCCATGAAATGTGCTGAATTGCGCATAACGGGACTGGATGACTCCGTCACTCCTAAGGAAGTAGCGGATGCAGTAGGCAGAGACGGAGGGTGCTCAGTAACTGATGTCTCTGTCGGAAACATTGTAGAGGCTCCGCGAGCTCTAGGTTCTGTTTGGGTTCGGTGTCCTGTAGAGGCGGCCAAAAAGTTGACCAAATCTAATTCAATTTTGGTAGGGTGGTCTCAGGCACGAGTTCATCTTCTTCCCCAGCGGGAACTCCGATGTTACAAATGCCTCCTGGTTGGACATGTTGGGGTGAACTGCTCATCTGACACCGACCGTAGCAACACATGTTTCCGCTGCGGCCAACAGGGGCATAAAGCCAACACATGTCGGAACCAGCCATCGTGTCCGGTTTGTAAGGACAGCGCCAGATCAGCTGACCACAGAATAGGAGCTAAATCCTGCCTTGCCACTAAAAAAGGCAGTCAAAAAGCAAAGCAGAGTGCGAAAGAACCAAAAAAAGCTCACCAAACTGCGTCCATACGGCAACCTATTGTCATTGTGGAGCGAATGGAAGTAGGGGAACCCGTAGCCGTCGCTGATTGATGGCTATGAGGTTACTTCAGGTGAATCTCAACCACTGCGCCACTGCTCAAGATCTGTTCTTTCAAAGCATGGCGGAGTGGTTGATACAAATAGGGATTGTCTCGGAGCCATATTTTGTTCCTACGGGGGTAAATTGGGTGTCGGACCTAAATGGAGTGGCGGCTATAACCGTCAGCAGCTCATCGGGACTGCTGTTGGAGGAGGTTACTCGGGGCCGGGGTTTCGTCGCGGCTCGTGTGGGAGAGATTGTTGTCTTCTCAATCTATTTCTCCCCAAACGAGCCGCTCTCCGTCTTCGAAGAGTTTCTTGAGGAGCTGGAAGCAGCAGTCCTGCAACGTCGCCCACGCCAAATATTGGTCGCTGGAGACTTCAATGCCAAGTCCGTGGCATGGGGTTCTCCGGCGACAGAAGCTTTCGGTGAGGCGGTTATGGAATGGGCGACGGCCACGGGAGTGTCCGTGGCCAACAGAGGTTCGACACCTACATGCGTTCGGCATAACGGGAGTTCGATTGTCGACTTGACCTTCGCAACTCCCGGTCTCTGGGCCCTGATCAAGGGCTGGAGGGTAGTCACGGACGTGGAGTCATACTCGGATCACCGGTACATCCGGTTCGAC
>CAUYWD010000419.1:71104-93040 GCA_963576735.1 Bedellia somnulentella | reverse complement strand
CTCAACCATATCTAGCTACACGTTTCAGTCATAAACAAGCTTAACATAAATATAGCATTAAGCTAATAACGTTTTTCGACAGATTGAAATACATTTGAATTAGATTAAATGATATATATTTGTTATTCAATGAGTAAATTTAACTCTTCTTAAATTGAAATACAACTATATACAAAACTTTTTTTAAGTTATCTTTAAGGTTGCTTGGTAAAACGATTAATTATACTTGAAAACAATGAATCTTATAAGCCCGAGTCTTTACTCATTTGCATTGATGTTACACACATATAAAGGAAAAAGAAGGTACGAACTAAGTTGAGTTTAATAAAATTTAAAATGCGATTTGTTTCCTATATGTAATCTAATGTTTATTGTCATTACATTACATACTTAATTAATTTTTAAACCTACCCTAATCTACTATGAAAAAACATGAGAAACTATAGCCTTTCTCTTTCTTGGTCTGTTTTGGGTGTCTCAATCGTGAACAATTACTACGTGTTAAATTTACTTTACCGAATGTTAGGCAAGTTGATAACAATATTGTTATTGATAGTGAACAAGTAGAATTAGTGAAAGAAACAAAATTCCTAGGGATAATAATCGATTCTAAGTTGCAATGGGGACCCCATATACTAACACTTTCTAAAAGGCTGAGCTCAGCAGCGTATGCCGTGCGTAAGATTAGAGAAATAGCAGACGTAGAAACAGCTCGCATTGTGTATTTCAGTTATTTTCATAGTATTATGTCGTACGGTATTTTATTATGGGGTAAAGCGGCTGATGTTCATAAAGTTTTCGTCTTACAAAAGCGAGCTATCCGATCTATTTACATGTTGAGGTCGAGGTATTCGTTGCGCGAAAAATTTAAAGAAATTGGCATTTTAACTGTCCCTTGCCAATACATATTTGAGAATTTAATGTATGCCAAAAAGAATATAGGCCAATTTAGTAAAGTTAGTGATAGGCATACTGTTAACACTCGAAATAAGGACAAACTTCACGTACCGAAGTGGAGACTTAATAAAGTAAGTAACTCCTTTATGGGACTATCCCTGAAAATGTTCAACAAACTTCCTTCTGACATATTGGAATTGCCTGTGGCATCTTTTAAAAAGGCAATAAAAGCCATGCTTTTAAAGAAGTCTTACTACAGTGTTCAAGATTTTTTAAACGACAAGGACCCAACGCGCACATGACCGTGTCCGTAAAGCTATAAATCTTCCCTCGTTATTCCTAGGAATAATTGTCTGGTGAGGATTTTTCTTCTCACGTTATGTGATTGGTTTTTGTGATGGACAATTTATTTTAAATATGTCAAACTAGCGTTTGGTTTTGTCGCATAGAAAATCTTTTATAAAGTAAAAACATGTTAATAAACTGAAATTGTACAAACCATGTTTTGAAAAAATGAAAAAATGTGAATGTAAAGAGTTTCTTTGTTGCTTCTTCTCTTTACGAACACCTTCCGAAGCAACGGACTAATGATAAATTTAAAAAAATTTGACGTTCAAAAAATGTTAATTTTTAACTTAATTTTGAAAAATAAACTTTTTGACTTTTTTGACTTTTTTTTTTTTAACATATATAAATTATCGATTTTTGTGCTAAACGACCAAATCACGTTTAAAATGCATTTTTTTTTCAACGACATATTTTAAACAATTACACCTGTTGGTGAATGTTACGTGTAATGGACCTATAATGGACGTCTGGGATTTCGAATATTAGGTGAAATAACGGTGACTAACGTATTAAACAAAATTAATAAATAGCTGTGTAGTGTCGGCATAGAATACCACTACCCCATTTCTTCCGGTGGGTGTACGTAAGAGGCGACTAACGGTATTGGGGCTTTTAAGGGATTTTTGGGCGATGCGGTTGGAGACTCATCACCAACAACCTTTATTTGACCATCTTTTCCCCACTCAACTTCCAAAAGTGGCTGAGTAATTTGTAATTCCTTAGCTCTGACTACCCCTTCTAGGGATTTATAGCCGTGAGTATATGTATGTATGTATGTAATAAATAAAAACATATCTTGCTCTCACTCAGAGCTTCTGTCGAAAAACTTTAGCAGCTTTAATTATAATTGGCAGATTCTCGAAATAAGCTTAATTAATACAAACCATTTAGCATTCTGTCGCTCACTGTCCAGTTTCGTGAGTACTTTATCATGTGATTCTCCATTTATCTCATCCAAATATAAAAACAGACACCCTTACAGTTTTATTTCAAACTAACTTCAAATGTTACAATAGTTGAACTGTAACATCATATTGATATCTGTGTCAGTATGATGTCAATAATGAGGGTTTCCGCAATCTGAGCAATGCAACAAAACGCGATAACTTTGCCAAAACTGGCGGAAATACCCGATGCGGGTCGTGTGGGCTAACTTGTGAGATTATGATAATTACTTCCGTGTTTTATTATTTTCATAAAACATAACAATCCAATCTTACACCTGTTGTTAATTGTTACGGGTAGTTTTTTATATATTTAGGGCTCAAAACTGTTTGAAATACAAATTTAAAATACTGTGTAAATAAGCTGTGTAGTGTCAGCTTAGAATAGCACTACCCCATTTCTTCCGGTCGGTGTACGTAAGAGGCGACTAACGATGGGGTTTTTAAGGGATTTTTGGGCGATGCGGTTGGAGACCCATCACCAACAACCTTTATTTTTACCATCTTTTCCCCACTCAACTTCCAAAAGTGGCTGAGGAATTTATAATTCCTTAGCTCTGGTTACCCTTTCTAGGGAAATATAGCCGTGAGTATATGTATGTATGTATGTATGTAAAACTGTTAGTTTGTTAGAATTATCTTAGTTTTTTTTTTATTTTATAAAAGCTGTTTTAACGATAGGTTGCACGTTTAAACTTTGAATGAATATACTTAATAACAAGAAACCGTTTTTGATTTCCCATATTCAATAAAGAATGTAAGTGAGATTTTTCGTCACAGTTTGTGTTAGGTTGTTGATTAAAAAGCAATATGCAAATAATAAGACTTTTATGATATTATCATGTCTAACATCAGAATTAAAAAAAGACAACAACACCAACGATGATAATAACCAAATAGGTGATTATTTACAGCGAATTTTGTTGCAATTGAATTACTGTCAGATCCTTCTTTGAGGGTAGACCCTGAGAGATCGATCACATTTTAGTTATTTTCAAACTCTACAAAGTCTGCTTAAACTTTACTTAGTGAATTAAAAACTCCACCGGCATTGCATAGATATATATTCTTTTTATACGCAAACACAAACATGCGCAATTAAGTATACATACATATACTCACGGCTATAAATCCCAAGAAAGTGGTAGCCAGAGCTAAGGAATTAGAAATTCTTCAGCCACTTTTGGAAGGTGCGTGGGGAATAGATGGTGAAATAAAGGTTGTTGGTGATGGATCTCCAACCGCATCGCCCAAAAATCCCTTAAAAGCCCCAATACCGTTAGTCGTCTTTTACGTAGACCCACCGGAGGAAATGGGGTAGTGCTATTCGAAGCCGACACTACACAACAATAAATTAAGTATAAAATAGTTTAATTTTTACTTGCCTTAACTTGTCTTAACGACATCACTTTTGATGATAAGACCACGGATTGTACTTCAATTTAAAAACATAATCTTTTAAAAATATTTATTTGTAATTTTTCTGATGTGTATATAGTGTTTTTTCCTATTCCTGTTACTAAATTAAGTTCTTTTTATCTTACTCTTTTATTTAAGTTCTTAAGCACACGAATACAATTAATATGGCTGCATTTACCGGTAGGTAATATACATATTAGGAATAAATTTTCCTAGGCTAAATAGATAGAACCTGTGTAGTGTCGGCTTAGAATAACACTACCCCATTTCTACCAGTGGGTGATCGTAAGAGGCGACTAAGGGTATAGGGGCGACTAAGTGATTTTTGGGCGATGTAGTTGGAGACCCGTCACCAAAAACGTTTATTATTATCATCTTTTCCTCAATAAACTTCCAAAAGTGGCTGAGGAATTTATCATTCCAAAGCTCTGGCTACCCCGTTAAGGGATTTATAGCCGTAAGTATATGTATGTATGTATTATTTTATCGGTCTTCAGAAAATCCAACGATAATTATTTGTATTCGTAATGTACAACTTCGTGAGAGAGTTACATTACTACTACAAATATTGTTCCGGAAATACAATCCACGCACCAGCGTATCCAATTAGAATATGAATATTCAGACCACGTGATCAGTTCACTTTAATATTAGGACCACGTGACGCAGTAATGATCGGAAACCAAGTAGCAGCATTTACATCAGCTTTAGTAGCGTCTGCCCAATTTCGTGTCACTACTTACTTTATTATTCAACTATTAATCAAATTAACAGCCTATTTAATTTTAGTATTAATAAGGTATAAAATATAAATAATTACTCAGTAGTGTCGGGTAAGAATACTACAAACCCATCTCATAAGAGGCGACTATAGGATATCAGGGTTTTTAAGCGATGTGGTTAGAGACTAAATACCGTTGTTTTTACAATAATATCATAAAGTGTCTGTGAAGTTTATAACTCTAAAGTTCGGGCTACCCCTTCTTAGTAGTAGTGTTTGTATGTATAGAAACTAAGAATGATACTTATACGGACACTAAAAAAAAAACGTTTTTTTACAAACATAGTTACAATTTACTCACTCATTGTTTCTCATTAGAGAATGCAGAGACTGCAACTGCAACTACCGACTGCAACTTTGTACGATCCTGACTAACCTATCGAACTTCATATACTTTTTGAAAAACATGCACTTTTTTTAAATTGACACAGAAATACAGCTACATTTTACTGCTTTGAACATAATAATGGTGTTTTAAAGTTTTGACAAACGAGTACATAAGCTTTCAGGCGTAACAATGCATTATACAATTCAACTTACATAACGGCAACAAAAGTATTTATTTAATCATGGAAATGAAGTTACAAAAAAAAATACGACGTGTAATTTTTAATTAAAATAGATAATTATACGGTTTTTGTAAAAATATGCGTTTATATCTTGAGGTTCAGTTCGAAAAAGCTTAACCCTTCGCCTGGCGCCGCCATGTTGGTCATTTACGCGCATCTGGCGCCTGTCCGGCTCCGGGAGAGAAAAGAAAAGACCAAGTATGGCGGCCGCCATTTTGCAAATTTTACCACGTCTGGCAGGCCTAGGAAGGACAATTTAAACTGGTCTTCGATGTTTAGAAAAACTAAAATTTTACTGCTTTTCTGTATTATAAGCGTAATAAAATGTAGCATTTTAGATTCTTAATTAAGTACGCTATCATATTGCATACGATAAATATGTATAAAGTGTGAAAATAAAACAATGTCGTAAAGTTAAGATAGGGTCATGGTTTTTTTCCGATTTTCGATACATAATCTACCATAATTCATAAATTTTACTTTTTCTCGTCAATATATGTGTTGTATTTACAATACTATACCCTAATTTAAAACATACAGTCATAAAATCACTTCAATCCATACATTTTTTTTAGCAGTAGGAGCATTACTAAATGTGGGCCTTGTCAGGCGCCCCACACAACCGCACACGGAACAATGAACATTAACTGAAATAAATGCCTTGTTGACATTTCTGTTGCACTGTAGTCTATCTTTGTTCTATAAATAAGCTTCAGTATACGTTAGAGCAGTGCAGAATGCTTTTTATTCGTCAAAATACACGTCTAAAACAGCACTTAGCTACTTTCCCGGAGCAGGCCGGCCGCCAGACGCGCGAAATATTTATCTTTCCCGGAGCGGGACAGATGCCACATGTGCGCTAATGTCAAAAGTAACATCCGCCATTTTAGGTCTTTTTCTTTGTCTCCCGGAGCGGGAATTTGCCACACGAAGGGTTAATGTAGACTAAAGTATTATAGTTACTTAATATTATTACAATGCTTCATTCTACCATTCTTGTCTCCTATCAACTTGAAAATGCGGCTGAGGAGTAGCTTTGGCTACCCTTTTTTGGGATTTATAGCCGTGAGTATATGTAAGTATGTTTCTCTTAGTGCGTGAGTTTTCAAAGTTTAGCTGATGGTTGGTACATATTTATTTGTAGTCATAAAATATCCCACATATTTATTAGCTAGAGCTTTGAAACGAACGCGCCTTTTTAATTAAAGTTGGGCATCAAATTGGAGAAATATGGTGAACTTAATTTATTAACAATATTGACCTAGTTATAACTCGTATATCATAAATTTATGGTCAATAATTTATTTTGCTTTCTATTTATTGTACTTAAAAATTTAAGTTTTGGTATTTATATTGCATATGTTAGTCAATCATCATATCACTTAATTTCATAATGCAGATATTTCTTCGTCTAAAGAGCTTATTCCATTTGTCTGAATGAAGACGTCTGAAAGCCACAGAATCTGAATTCAGACTAGTGGAATAACGTTCAGAACGCTAGAACTGAAATTTGTGTAGTGGAATAACAAGCGTCTCCGGCAGTCACTTCGAAGGACGTCTGAATTCAGCAACGACAAAGTGTAATGAAATAAGCTCTTAACAAACAAAGTATAAAATGAGCAACTTGAGACGTATTCAATTTGATCGGTACTGAGCTGACACTGCGTTACTTATTACTCACGTGTTTTATTGCGTTTGGGATAGGTAGAGTTTATGGATCGGCACTTTTTACTGTCCCGACAAACCTTTCTTGTTGCTTTCAAATTCATAATTATTCATACTCTTTTAAAATGGTGACCACCTCTCCTTAAAACGAATTTTGGCCTTGGAGTAACTTTGTATTTCTTACATCTATTAACATTTCTTTTGTTGTGTCATTCATTCGTATAAGCGTACTGTAACAACGGTCTGAAACTTGAAGTTAACTAGAGTTATAAATTTTGCCAAAAAATAAATTAATTTTACCGATATAATAAACGATTGAACATTAGACAAATTAACGTCCATGTAAAGATTTGATAAGATGTTTTTTAGGTGAATTGATGATTTGTTATAAGTATAATTAACTCATTTGTAATTAATTATTTAACTTATTTGAAAATCATACTTTATCATCCAACGCAAATAAAGCACAACGCCTATAGAATAGTATTCTCCTTTTGTTTTTGTTAGGAATTCTTGAATGATAAGTAATGACTATAACCATCCTTCTAAAGCAGTCGGGTATACAATATAATTTCATATATTTTTTACAATTATATGAAATTATATCACAAATCATTCTTAATATTGTCATTTTTCAATTTGAAAATCAATTTCCAAAACGACCGCATCTATTTTAAAATACTCTGATGTTTAAACCATCCATACGGAGGTAAAGCGATGGCCAATATAATCACGCTATGACCCATAAGCGAGGAGCAGTAACCATAAAGTTTGATGAGTACCGATAGCCTCGGGGCATAGCAACTTCTATAATGAAATGAAACAAATAAAAATAATGAGATATGAAAGCGGGCGCGGTGCGGGTACCGCGCGGGTATTCGCGAGCGGCGGCGGCGGCGGGAGCCGAGATTCAAACTGGTTTGTCTCACTCGCAAATTAATAGGACGAGTCGGTCCATCGCGTGCCCCCCCCCCTCGCCGCCCGCCCCCGCCCGCGCCGGACTCATTAAATATATTAACTTGTTCTGGGAACCGTTCCTACAGATACGGGGCACCGAGCCCTTAATCCCTTCGGAGATTCATTAAGAATTATGATTTATACTAGTCAATTTTATCACACAATGTGACTCATTTGTAATTAAGTTTTGGGATTAATGGAAAGTGTTACTTTTAGTTTTGTTATAAAAACACATAAAAGTAATTAGTTGATCAACAAATTAATCAAAATAATTCAAAACATATTGACAAGAGTTAAAATAGATAGGTAAAGAACGAAACACACAATTTGTTTGTACTTGGCCTAAAAGTAATCGAAATACTGGCTATTCCGGATTCATTTAATATTCTAACACCAAGGACCCTCATTAGATTTTGAGTATTTAAACATTACAGTTTTATTAGCATTGAATATACCATACTTGGTTGTATTGGAATGAATCACCTAATTGGTTATTGTCATCGTTTCGCGAGACACATCCATCCGATTTGTCGCCCGGTAGAGATAATTATATGAGTTTGAAACGATTATTAAGTAAAAATTGATAACCTGATTGAAAAAACCAAAACCTTTTATATCGTCAGCAACAGGTGTTATTTTACAAACGGTACAAAAACTTATGGAAGTCATTATAGTAATCTTTCAAGTTAACTATGCTTACAAAACCCGCACCGAGTATTTCCGCCAGTTTTGCCAAAGTTATCGCGTTGTGTCGCATTGTGGAACCCTCATTATTACGCACCGACATAGATATTAATATAAAGTTGTAATGAGTATAATTAGAATGTTTTTGTTCATGAAAACCTCATGTTGTTATACGTACTTTTTGTATAATTTCAAGTTAAATAAAAAAATGTAAATGTCCCAAAACTGATTTCAGAATTTGAGGATCAGATGAAAATGTGTACACAAAACTGGGCAATTTTTTTTTCAATTCTTTGTATTAATTAAAATTGTTGTGTGATTTCGCAAGTTCTAATTAAAGCTGGTAAGTTCTTTTAAAGGAACACTGGTTAGATATTTTCATTTTAAAACCAGTCACCACTTATTTCACTTATCATTTGAAAGCTCAAACGTTCATTATCCGAAGTTCAATATGCAAAGATGTAATTGCATATAATATTGTCATTTTATGATATATTATAGGCTTCAAATTAAAGGAAAAGAGAAAAAATATATTTATTTAGCTCAAATACACAATAATATAACAGGTGTAACAAGAATGGCTTAGCTTCATTGATAACACATCGTGATTTTGAATTTGATCACCTGTAAGTAAACAATTTACTTAGTTTATGTGCACGATTAAGACACATAAAATAAGGAAACATTAGGCGTTTTCAAATTAAAAATGCACCATTATATTTTATGGTTATTTTAGCAAAACGTGTACCCGAGCAGCACTAAATGTATATTCGATTATTTTTTTACTATTTTACTTAAGCTGCGTTGCAAAATATATTAGGTGCGAACTTGTAATGCAACTAAAAATATGTTACAAACCAGAAATAAGTAGTATCACGATTCATGAAATCGAACATAGAATAGAATAGCAAAACTTTATTGCACATGAAAACATCCATTTTATTTACAAATATGTTGCTGCTGCTGTTTTATTTATTTTGCTGTGTAGTGTCGGCTTAGAATAGCACTACCCCATTTATTCCGGTGGGTGTACGTAAGAGGCGACTAACGGTATTGGGGCTACTAAGGGAATTTTGGGCGATGCGGTTGGAGACCCATCACCAACCACCTTTATTTTACCATCATTTCCCCACTCAACTTTCCAAAAGTGGCTGAGGAATTTCTAATTCCTTAGCTCTGGCTACCCCTTCTAGGGATTTATAGCCGTGAGTATATGTATGTATGTATATAAATATTTTACATATAGAGCTTACAGAGTTAAACACGATAGACCTAAGAAGAGACGAGTACGTGCTTTCCGGCGGACGCGTATAGGGAACCACCTAAGTTTTGTGCGATGAGCACGGTGTAGTCATATCGCAATCCAGAGATAACACTGACATCTCCGTTAGATAAGATAGTAGATATCAGCGTATTCCACCACCAGTAGGATAAGAGAGATTATAGTTTTGGTAGCAGGTGGGAGCATATTAAGCACTCTCCTGAGGGACTTCCCAAATGAAAACTTCTTGCCATTTACAATATCTAATTGTGGCACTCAATGTAAATTGCTATCTATCATAATGGTGAGGTTCCTCACCGCAGGTTTAAAAGGAATGGATTTTCCATAAATAATACAGGTGGTAGTGATGTGCAATAATTCGAAATTAACTGACTATTATAATCTGTATTTTATTTAGATTAACATCTTTGTCCTTAATACATCACTCTAATGAAATCCAGCTGAACTTTTCAATGTTCGAAAATATGTTGTTATCCAATTTGTTGTACCCAATATTCTTGTATGCTATATGTGATATTGTTTAAGTTCTCCGCGTTACAGACTTAAATTGTTCTTTCAAGCTTACTAAAATTTACTGCCTTGGTTTCAAGTACGGAGGTCTCGGCTTCGATTCCCGGGGGGTGGTAACCTTACAAATTTAATTTGTAAGATTTAACCCAGTTTGGAAGGATAATGCAGACTTGTATCACCTGACTATCCGAAAACTAAGATGATTCCGTGCTTCGGAGGGCACGTTAGGCCGTCGGTCCCGGCTACTGTTACGATGATAGTCGTTCGTCTGCCAACCCGCAATTGGCCAGCGTGGTGGACTATGGCCAATGTATGAATGTTGTTTAGTTACGTTTCAATATGAGAAGAGTTCATTTCACACGATGGAAAAACATAAACATACATTCATATATATACTTAACTATATTACTAATGATCGGGTAGATCGAAATAATATCTAATTCGTGCTTAGCTATTTAATTTTCGCTATAATTGTTAAAAAGCATAGAAATAAACCATAAATGGTTGTAAATTGTTGTAAAGTGCGTATTTCATCCACACAAGTGTTATCTTAGAGTAATATTAAGTGATTGTGACAAAATAAGTGATTAAAGTTTGTGACGTTTTAACGGCTGAAACCAAACAAA
Source organism: Bedellia somnulentella (assembly GCA_963576735.1). Lineage (NCBI taxonomy): Eukaryota > Metazoa > Arthropoda > Insecta > Lepidoptera > Bedelliidae > Bedellia > Bedellia somnulentella. The sequence continues at coordinate 82,358 of CAUYWD010000419.1, read as the reverse complement.
GGAAAACATCGCTAGATAGGAAAACCCTTGCCGAGTAAACCAGCTAAGTAAATTTATGTATTTTTGAACAATAATAGGTATTTCAATTTAATAAAAATCCTATATTAGTTATAAAACAACGGTCTTCATTTGATCACCGCTTCAACTAAGTAAGAGTGAGACAAATAGCTGGTTTCTTATTACTTACTATCTTTCAAACACGGGTTCGATTCCCGTTATTAATTATTATAGTTTATAATTATATATACTTTTCTTTTCTCTATATTAAGTGAATTTATCATATAAAAATCTTTTTCTACTGAGCTATTTAATCGCATTCCTTCACTTATTATAATATTAGGTACTTATTAGAATTTGTGAGTACAAATTGTTTGTCGTAAAGGATATAATAAATAGTAAAACGTTAAATATAAATATTTAAAACTAAATTAGGGTAGTGATAACACTCGGTGTCATATTTTGAGTGTTACATTTATGATTATATTGTTTAGTTAATAGAAAACAAACGATAAATAATAACTTTATATCTTTGTTGTAAGTAGGCGCTTGTGTGGATCGAAATATTTTAGTATTAGGATTATCGTTCGCTATAGTAACGCTTTAAACTAGTATATAATATTAAGACTGTTCGTTTCGTAAAATGGACTCGATTACAACTCGTAGAATGGCTGCCGAACAAAAATATGAAAAATTAAAAAGAGAGTTAAATGATGCAGAACAATTAAAAAATAGGCTTTTAGAAGAACGGGACGAAAACGTTTTAGCTATTCGTAATTTAAAGTTGAAAAATAGTAATCTTTTAGAAAAAATTGTGTTGCTTCGTGAATCTTACGACATTTCTCAAGTGGAATTAGAAAACCAGCAGATATTAATATTAAAGCATGAGGATCAGTGCGCAAAGCATGAAGTAGCTTTAGAGCGAATTCATATTCTGAATGAGCAGTTGGCAGAGGCACACGCTCAATTGGCGGAATTCCATAGAATAAAGAATATTCACGAAGACTCTCACGCAGTTTCTTTATGTGCCGAACTTGAGGCAGAATCATTATCTTCTATGACCTCTTTTAAACATTCAAAAACTTTCAGTCGTAAACAGTGTAAAAAATATAAATTAGTTAAAAAACGTATATACAACACAAACAAAAGTCTTATAAGTATGAAAAATAGTATAAAATTCATAAACAAGTCTTACAGAAAAATTGATTTACTAAACCAAATAGATAGTTTGAATGATAAACTGAGTGAGCTGATTGTTAGTCAGGAAGATCTGCATTTAAGATACAAACATATCGGCAGTCTTATAGACAAAGAGACGGTTACTCTGAATAGTCATATTTCCTCAAATAGCGTTATATCTCAATCACCCCAACCAATTAATGGGATTACATTACCAACTGTTAGCACGCCGCCGGCGCCGCCGGCAAACAGAACATTAGTATTTTCGGATGGCATGGCCGTAGGTTTTGGCGAAATACTATCGAAGTATCTTAATCAGCAGGTCATTAACCATTGCTATACGGGTGCAAACTTTAATTATATAGTAGAACGAATATTATTAGGCACTTATGACGAATATACAACGATTGTCGTACTGGTCGGCAATAGTATAGGATTAAATAAGTATTTATTGAATAAAAGTTTAAATAAACTTTTGGAAATACAAAAAATATATAAATGTAAATTTATATTTTGTACCTTTCCATACTTACTTAATATGGATAAGCAGAATGACAATATTCATATTATGAATAATCTAATATGTCACGTGACATGTTGTCAAAGCGACAATTTATTTTGTTTGGATTTGAATAAGTTTTTACCTTATTCAAATTCTCGACTGGGTACTGTATACATACCCTTAAATCAAAAGCGGAACATTGCTAAATTATTAGCATATAATATATCTGACCCCCATATATTTAATATAAGGGGAAACTTACTTCTAGTATGCGATGGTGGAAGCCATAATTTAAACTTTTAAGAGTGACAATGGAAGAGCCTCCTGTCGTCCTTAAGTCGTCACCTAATATCAATATTGTAAACAAGGAAGGAGGTTCTTCTGGCAATTTAACTAAAAAGAATACTTTACAAGGAGTCTCCCAGTTTAAACTTGTATGTCAAAATACTCAGGGGTTTTCTTGTAAAGAATTAGAAATAGAATTATTTTTGGAAAAATATGAAATAGATTGTTTATGTGTTACTGAACACTGGCTTAAGAATTGCGAACTCATATTTGGTTTTGAAAACTATTATTTAGCTAGCAACTACTGCCGCAATTCTAAAGCCTGTGGTGGCTCCGCTATATTTTTAAAAAATAATATTAAATCAAAAATTCGTAATGATATTGTACAGTTAAGCGTTGAGCAAGTCGTGGAATTATCCTGCATAGAGTTAAAAAACTATTTCTTAATATGTGTGTATCGACCCCCTTATAACCAAAATTATGATAAATTCGAAAATGTAATGGAAGATGTATTAGGCAAAGTTTTCAGGAATAAAAAACGTATAATAATATGTGGAGACTTCAATGTGGATCTCCTACAAGACAGTCATCTTAAAACACGATTGATGAGTTTATTCCAATCGTTCAATTTAGAAAATTTATTCTTGGAACCGACTAGAATCAAAACATGCTTAGATAATGTATTTACTAATGCAGATTTTTCAAGTAAAAGTGTTATAAATAAACTAAAGTCTGATCACAGCGGCCTTTTTGTTAGCTTTCCTCTGGAGATACCAGAACCAAAAATTGTTATTAAAAAAAGGCATATTACTGCCAGTAAAGTAGAAAAATATATAAATATAATAAGCTCTAAGTTGCCCACATGTACAATTAATAAAAACTCAAATACTAGCTATGATATCTTTTATAATGTTCTGATAAATGAGTTTAATGAAATTTTTAATGTAAAAAATGTAACTATTACCAGTAAATTTAAGTTTTGTGAGTGGGCAACACCAAGTATTTATAGATCAAGAGAAAAACTCTTCGATTTATATGATCAAAAAGCTTATAGTAATAATAATGAATTGAGTGAATATGTAAAAAAATACTCAAAAATATTTAATAAAGTATGTAAAGAGGCTAAAGCCAGATACCTAAGCCGACGTATCCGAACATCCGATAATAAAGTTAAAACAGTGTGGAATATTATCAACACCCAAACAGGCCGAGGTAAACCATGTGATCAGGAGTTCTGTGTTCGATCTGATAAAGGTCTGACTACCTCTAATGAGGAAATCGCTTGTATTTTTGAAAAATATTTTACTGACATACCATCAAAAACAACTGAATATTTAAACACATCGGTCATAAAAGCTCAACACTTGTTACAACAAAATGTTGATAGGTGCGAAACTTTGTTTTGTTTTAAAGATGTCAGCCCTACAGATATCGAAAAATGTTTTAAATCATTTAAACTAAAAAGTTCTGAAGACATTTGGGGTATGTCAGTGAAAGTTTGCCATAATTTTATTGTAACTTTGGCTCCATATTTAGCAGATATATTTAATGAATGTATAAGAAATAAAATCTTTCCAAATCTCATGAAGCATAGTAAAATTGTACCACTTCTTAAATCCGGAGGAGATAAAATTAGTCCTGATGGTTATAGACCAATATCAATTCTGCCAGTTTTAAGTAAAATATTCGAAAAACTAATGTTCAATCAAATGCTTTTGCATTTCGCTTCAAACAAATTGTTTCATCCAAAACAATTTGGCTTTACGAAGGGCCGCTCTACCACCGATGCAGGCGTTGCCTTAATGAAACACATTTTTGATTCGTGGGAACGCAAAAATGATGCTATTGGTTTGTTTTGCGATCTTACGAAGGCATTTGATTGTGCAGATCATGAAATCCTTTTTATTAAATTAGAACATTATGGCATACAAGGTGACGCACTTAAATTAATAAAGTCTTACTTTTCGGATCGGATACAGAAAGTGCAAATCAATAATGCAATATCACCTGGAACTCATGTAAAAATGGGTGTTCCGCAGGGTTCTATTTTGGGCCCATTTTTATTTTTAGTTTATATTAATGATTTGCCGTTCATGGTCGAGAAAATGTCCGAGATAGTGTTATTTGCTGATGATACTTCTTTAGTATTTGACGTTGAAAGAAATAATCAGAATATTGACGAGGTGAATAACACGGTTTCACAGATTCAAACATGGTTTGCTTCCAATAATCTTGTACTGAATGGTAAAAAAACCAAATGCATTAAATTTGTATTACCTAATGTTAGGTGCGTTGATAACGAAATAATTTTAAATAATGAAAAGTTAGTATTTTCGGATAACACAGTTTTCTTAGGGATAACTCTGGACTCCAAGCTCCAATGGGGACCCCACATTAGCTCACTAGCTGGCAGGCTAAGTAGTGCTGCATATGCCGTTAGGAAAATAAGACATTTGACAGATGTACAGACAGCTCGATTAGTTTATTACAGCTATTTTCATAGTGTAATGTCTTACGGTATTTTACTCTGGGGCAGAGCAGCTGATGTTGGTTCCATATTTATTCTCCAAAAGAGAGCAATAAGAGCTATATACAATTTGAGATCCCGAGATTCCCTGAGGGAATTGTTTAAAACAATAAATATAATGACACTGCCATGTCAATATATTTATGAAAATATTATGTATGTAAGAAAGAATCAGGCCTCTTTTGTGAAAAATTGTGACAGACATATTCGAAACCTGAGAGACAACAATAAAATATCAGTACCAAAATACAGATTGTCAAAAGTAAATACATCTTTCATGGGGTTATGCGTAAAAATGTATAATAAAATACCTGAGGACATTTTAAATTTAACAGAAACAAAATTCAAAGCAGCAGTTAAAAGAAATCTTAGTTCGAAAGCCTATTACAATGTCAATGATTACATTAATGATGAAGTGGCTTGGTGTCATCAGGGCTCTGTGCAGGATGTTTCCGGGCTAACACCAAAATTGTAATGGACGTTAAAAAAAGATGTGTGTTGACGAGTTTCTTACGGGTTCTTCTCTCAACAAAACACCTTCCGAATCCGAAGTAAACTTAGTATTAAGTTAAAATTTGACGTTCAAAAAACAAAGATTTATCTTTTTATTTTGAAATAAATGATTATTTTTTATTTTATTTTTTACTCACGCCATTAGTTCCCATTGGGTTAGGCAGAGACTATTGATCTCCACTTCGTACGATCCATAAAACATATACGTATATACAATAACTAAAACCTCTTCCATAAAAAAGTGTCATTTAGTTTTAGACAAATCTGAAATAACTTTTAACTATTCGAAGCGTAACGTTATGTCAAAGTAGGATTAAGTCACCCGATCGGCGCTATCAGAGACTCTACTTCACAAATACAACATTTATTTTCATACTTATTTGTGTCATTTCAGTAGTATTCAGATGTTCTACAGTTTGTTTCTTTCAATGATGTTTTGTCGTGATTATTTTCATTTAAACAAAAATATCATACATAATATATATTTTGAAGTAGGTAATTCATGTAGATTAGTGAATAAACATATTTTCAACAATATAGATCGAGTCAGTTGATCTTTAAGCTCTGGATATAGCTTTTTGTCTTTTAGCCGTGGTCAATAGTCTTCGTTTTTCTTGTAGACAGTTGTGTTTATTAAAGCGATTACTTCTACCTTTAATTTTTTTGAATATAATAATGTTCTATCGAATGTATAACATTTAAAATACTCAGGACCGTATTAAATGGCAATCGACCGTTACTGCCTACTGTATCGGGAATTTATGGATTATTTTGGTTATTTTACGTCATTTTCATTCTAATTTTGACACGTTTTAGTTATTATGTTTTTGTTATACAACTTTTTAATTGAATGGAATATAACTTCTGCGCACTTGACTGAAATCAGAAACTTTCAACATTTTTAAATCAAGAACCAAACATTAACAAAAAAACTACAAAAATAATAGTCTAGAAGTAATCCATCCGCTTTTATAATTAGTTGAAAATTGTTTAATTTTCTTATTGAATGTTTATGGCGATTAAATGTATAGGTTATGTAAAATGCAATAATACATTTATTTGCTAACTATTCTGTTCATCTTCTTGAAAACACTTGAAAGCGTTGGGAAAAAACGTAGGCAGTCAAGCGTTCGCAGTTCAATAAAGTATACCATGAAAGCCATACTTCACAAACAAGCTTGAAGCCTCACAACAATTTTCCTTCATAGTTAAATTTGAAAACAAAGCACAAACTGCTAACAAGTCCGCACTGCGGCGGCGTGTAGCAATGCCGCGGTGGAGCGGCGGGGGGGCGGGGGGCGGGGCGTGGTCGCAACACGATCCGGAGGTTAATCTGCAGAACAATGTGAAAAGCTCGCAAAAGCACGATCTTAATATTATGTCAACGCGGAGATTGCGGAGCGATGGCGCGCGATAGGCGGGGCGGGGCGGGGCGGACTGCCTCCGAGAGAGGGGCGCCTTTCTATTGTCTAGCTTGATCTATCTGCTATGCCTTACCGTTAGCCGTTACGCTCTTATTTACTGCCTTATGTACGGAGTTGAGCGAAGCGATGTTGCCAATAAGCTTGGACGGGCGGTGAGTTACGACATTAGAATTGTTGGTTCGGAGTGCGGTATTAGAAATACGAGAGCTAGGAACGATACAATCATAGTGCACTCTGATTCGGATCGTTTTTTTTTATACGACGCGCTGTAAGTTTTTAAAAGTATTGATCAAAGGTGTTTGTCTTAAGATGTGCTGTTTGCCTTTGTTTCATTAATTCTTGGACTCTTATTTTTCCTCCCCTAACTGCTTTTACTAAGTATATTTTGAGTTTTTATTTTTCGCCACGAAAATAATACAAACTCTTCCCAATATTTCCCATTAAGTAGGCAGAAAATATCGATCGCCACTTTATACGATCCTGGCAAACCTCTCTAGTTTCGCTTACATCCATCAATCTTTTCATACACGTAGCAAGCTACTAGTGGAGGCTCCAGTCACTCGGGCTCTTAGAACATTAAATTCAATTCAAAGACTTGTTTTGGTGTACTCTGAATGCATTCACAATAGTAGCATTAAACATAATTTGGTACAAGAGAAGAAATTAAATATTAAATAACATATATACTAGAATTTGTTATTTTTCAAGAATGTTGATTATTTAATATGAATATATTTTATAAGTTGTTATGTATTTCAATGCCATTGCATTAGGCTGCGCCTGTAATGATGGTTATCATGTATGTATAAATAAATAAATAAATACATGCTCTTTTATTTTTCATACTTCGGATGCCTGCCTTTTTGAGCACACTCTCTATTTGGTCTAAATGTGTCCTCCGAGGTCGTCCTTTACTAACAATACCATCCACATTAGCTCTATAGACAATCTAGCACCAATTTATTTTTATCCACCCTCTCTATGTGCCCAAGCTATCTGAACATTTTCTCTCGTTTACGAAGATACTGTTTGCTATTTTCATCATCGATAGTTAAAGCTTAGATCGGTTTTAAATAGCATCTATTGTTAATAGTCATAATCGATAGTCGCTGCCTACTCTTAGGAGAACGTAGCTAATGTTTTATGAAAATGTATACATCCCATGACAAAGAACTATACATTTTCCAGTATTCGAAATAATTCAATATCAATATCAAATCATGTTTTACTTATATTCATTCGGCTCCTTATCGTACACTACTCCCTATTTGTAGAAACATAACAGAAGCTACAGATAAATACAATAAAAAAAACTCATTTACAAATATAGGCAATGCTTAATAAAACTCTTATATGTTGATAAAATTGATTATGCATTGCGTAAAATATGTATAAGTACAATGTTCATTTCATATAACACGAACCTGCCTATAATTCAAAACAAAACATACCTAGTCACATTTCCTACAAAAAGTATATTTGGAAAAGTATCAAAAGAAACAATAGTAGGTAATATTAAACAAAGTAATAAACTCACACTCTAAATTGAAACATGAAAGTTCATTTTGTACAAACAAACACTAGTATTTTTTTATTTCTAAAATAGTCCTAAACAGCATTGTGGCGCCATCTAGTTATCAATTGAACAACCCTGTACTTAACTGGCATTAATTAATCTACTTGATGTTTACATACAACCATGCTCAAATACTACAGAGAAATGGAAAATTTAGGAGAAAAGTAGAATAAAATAATCAAAAAGTATATTCGATATCTTACATCAGCCTCAAAACAAAAAGGACATTATGCACTCACTGTTGTTTTTTCTTAGGTACCTTTGTAACTGTCTTAGTTTAAAACTTGTGTGATACTATTCCTTTTTCTCATAATCCTGTTAACGGGATACTTGCAATCAATACCACACTACACACTACAACATACATTTAGAGCATTCAAGTTGAGATCGGTCAATTATTTCTGTAGGGCTTTCATATATTTTAGCATGCCTTTACCTAGTCCTAAAACTTATTCTATATTCGTTACCGATTGTAATTTAAATCTTATTGGTACACTATTGTGACAAAAAGCTGCGAACTCGTACTTACAGTTTTATATTGAACAGATGTCGTGTAATTACAACAAGGGCTTCTCTATTTCGTGACATACTTTTTATCAATCTACGCACCCTTTTACTACTCGTACCAACCCACTTGACATGTAGAGTTTTTAATAGAAACTCAATGCGTGTTTTGTTTAGAAGTTCCAAATGTTAGTTTTGAACTACTATAGTACTGATATATCATTTCAAAGTAATCGAGTATTGTTTTCAGTAATATTATGTGCGAGAAAGAGTTTCTATGAATGGCGTTGAAATAACTTGCTGTTATTATTTTTTACTCTAAAATTTTTTCATTATTTTTTCGTTGGTTACATCTTTTTGCTTTCAAGTTTATTTTAAGTCAGCGCTTAAATTTTAACTTGGCCAAGTGCGGGAGGTGTATTGTTAAGATGAAAACTCGTGAGAAATGCTTCAACACATTTATACATATTTGGAAACATCTTTAGAGGGCCTTATCAATATCTACTTACTGCTTTCAAATTATTTCACAAAGTTTAAACGTTATAAGTATTTAACATGGAATTTGGGAAAAAATGTATTGTAGATTGTAGGTTTTCCTTTTTGTTGTTGTTATTTTTCGTTAATTTTCGTAACATGGCAGTGACGTCATATATATTCCCTGCAGGAAACTGTTGGTTCTTACTTTATATTTGTTTATAAAAAACCACTGCTCAATATAATGTTTTTCTAAAAACAATGAAAATATCTCTCGTATTTTACTAGTTACTATAACTAACTACGAACTACGATCTGTCTGTTAATCTATGAAATGATTTATTGTACTAGCGGAATAGACGGCATTTCTTGGCTTGCTAATTATTATTACTAAATCATTTATTTCGGATTATTCATCCATACAGTGGTCAGTAGGTAATAAGCTAATGAGGCTCTTCCATGGGATGTTTTATTAATTAGTTTAATATTTTATATTTATTTAGAATAAAAAATAAAAAATATGATAAAAGAATATTAATCTTAATGACCAAGTACAGGAAATTTAAAAAAATATATAGCGTCAATGATCAATACAAAATCAATAAATTAAATAGGATACCAATATCGGGTCGTCAAAGGGTTTATGTCGCTAAAACAAATGTTGTGACTGTTATTGCTTAAACCAATATTTAGTAACGCAATGTTATGTTTACTATATATAGTACATACACTTCCTGTGGAGGTGTATGTACTATATATAGTTGTGTTTCACCAGATCCTTGAACACATTAAGTGATTTAGCCAATCGCACTTCCTGTGGAGGTGCGATTGGCTAAATCACTTAATGTGTTCAAGGATCTGGTGAAACAACACTATCTCACTGAAGCGCTGTAATACTGTTGCTTTTTAAATTATATGTATTAATTATATTTCTAAAACATATTTGTGTATTTTGTTTAGGTATTTGTATTACTTGTATATATAAAAGTATGTAGTTATGTATGTATGTGTGTTCATATGTGTGTAATATGTATATTATTTTGTGTAATTAATATTTATGTTATTATTTATTATTTCAATTAAATAAGTTAGTTTTAAAGTAAGCTTGTTTTGTGCATCTACCCAGATAACTAGTCTACCGATCTCACCTTCCAAAGGTTGTCTGGAAGAGATCGCTTTTAGCGATAAGACCGCCGATTGTACCTCACTGTAAACTGTATGATAATTTATTTTGTAAATTTGTGTTTGATGTACAATAAAGAGTTATTCTATTCTATTCTTCTACATACATACATATACTCACGCCTATAAATCCCTAGAAGGGGTAGCCAGAGCTAAGGAATTTGAAATTCCTCAGCCACTTTTGGAAGGTTGAGTGGGGAAAAGATGGTAAAATAAAGGTTGTTGGTGATGGGTCTCCAACCGCATCGCCCAAAAATCCCTTAAAAGTAGTGCTATTCTAAGCCAACACTACACAATAATGAATAACCAAATTATGTTACGTGTTTTTATAAATGATCTTTGAGATCATATCAATGCTGGTATGGGCAACAACGACTTGTATCGGTAATTGCAGCGAACAGCTCTTTTTGAAATTGTATCAAATGCAGAGTTTTTGTAACATCTTGGATTTTTTGAAAGCGCTATAGAGACGTTTATAACCGGTTTATCTTCAAATTATGCAACTCAAGTTACACATAAGACGTGTTATTTCCCTTGGAGTATCAGTTAAGAATAGCAGTAAATAAATTCGAGATTCCAAATTTTTGATTAAATAGGTAAGGTGACTAAAAACATCAAATCGCTAATAATTTTAATTCATTCATGATCTTGCATCATGTCAACTGATTAGAAATTATTTATAGCAAAACGGATGTGAATGGTGATGTTATAAGAGTAAGGCCGTTCCGTTTTTAGTTTGTTTCAATTATTCGCAATACTGATGTCAAATCCAACATTATTTTAATAGATTTATTTACACAGATATGTACACATTTTTTGTTGCTATCACTTTTTGTAACGGCCATATACTTCGTGTACTATATTATACTCTTGTACTGTTTTATTATCGCTATTGTTCCATAAATAATTGTTACTCAAAAGCCTTTTATTTTATTCAAATAAAAAAATACCTAACTAAAACTCGTATAATTCGTATGTTTAATTTATTCATCAATCACAAAAAACGCTTGAAAGTATGGGAATTCATTTTTCTTACTGTTATGTGTTTGTGTAACGGCTAGATATTTCCTGTACTGTTACATTCACTGTTA
>CAUYWD010000419.1:22904-70904 GCA_963576735.1 Bedellia somnulentella | reverse complement strand
GTGTGGTGGTGAGGTAGTGAATAGCACTTACTAGCTACTAAATAACAAGTCCTCACTTACGGTTCAAAGTTTTAATCCGTAGAAAACACAAACACAATTTACACTCACAAATTAATAGAAGGATAATAGTACGATATGAATGATAGAATAGAACACAGAATAAAATAACAGATAGCACAAAGTAGAATAACAAAATACTTCGCGAAACAAATTATTGAGTAAGGCGGCGAGAAGCGAGAAAGAAATCAAGTTAACGACTGGCGTAACCTTGACCATGACCGGCCGGCGACGCATCCCTACCACTGGCGCTTGCGCAGGCGCGCAGCTGTGTGTGCGTAAAACAGAGGTGGTAGTGTTGCGCGCAGCTACAGTTATCGTGGCTCGACCGAGATGATCTTGCGCGACGATAACTGTTTACTGTATGCGTGTGTTATGTTATGATGATTATAATTATACTAAATGTAAGTAAATAAATTTGTGTGTATGAATTAAATTTTTACGTGTGTTGTATTAATAGTATAAATAAATAATACTAAGTAGACATAAATTAAATAATATAATGTGGGATGTAAATAAATAAATATGATTATTTATGCGTACACACCACATCACTCCCCCCCAAAGACCTGGTTAGGGTCGATAAAAATCGGGAAAATGAACAACACGGCCCGAGCGTGTCCTTATGACGTCATTCTGAGCTTGGGGAATAAGGACTACAGGGGCTGGATCTGGAGAGGGTTCTGAATTGGAAGTATGAGTGGTAATGGGAGCGGGGGTTGAGGGAGGTAAAGGAGACTGGTCTAACAGTGTATAGGTTGGTTTAAGGCGGTCTATGGACACTGTCACGGTTTTACCCTTTACTAAAATTTTAAAATATTTGTCACTACGTTCTAAGACTTTGTACGGACCAGCATATGGTGGTTGCAATGATGTTCGAACCGTGTCGTCTCTTAAAAATACATGGCTGGACGTTAAAAGGTTTTTGTGGACGAATATTTTGTTTTTAGAGTGACGAGCTGCGGGTGAGGGACGTAATTTAGCTGTAGTTAGATGTAAACGGGAAGTGAAATCGGATATGTCGGTAGATTGTGTGACCGTGGGCTGGAAAAATTCACCAGGCAACCGTAACGGTTCACCATAAACCAACTCAGCTGATGACGTTTTTAGGTCCTCTTTGTATGCACTCCTAATGCCTAGTAGGACAAGGGGCAAGGTTTCTACCCAGTTGCCGTCAGCGTGACACATGATGGCCGCTTTCAACTGGCGATGGAATCGTTCCACTAGGCCGTTGCAGGCTGGGTGATACGCGGTGGTTCTACGATGCTTGAATCCGACCACTTTTCCAAGGTATTGAAAAAGAGAGGATTCAAACTGTCGTCCGCGATCAGTGACAATATCACTAGGACATCCAAATCTGGATATCCACGATATTAATGCCTTCCCAACCGTTTCTGCAGTCATGTCAGCCATTGGTGTGACTTCGGGTCACGTGTGAAACGATCCACGGCAGTGAGACAGTAACGAAAGCCTTGGGAAATTGGTAGAGGGCCAACAATGTCCACGTGAATAAAAGCAAATCGGGCACGGGGTAGATCGAAAGTGCCTAATGGTGAAGACACGTGGCGATGTACTTTGGCACGCTGACAGGCTAAGCAAAGTTGTGTCCACGCCCTACAGTCTTTGCGCACACCGGGCCAAACGAAACGCTCAGCAACCAGTTTGGCTGTGGCGTTTGCGCCTGGGTGACTGAGACTGTGGAGGCTTTCAAAAACAATCTTCCTAAGAGGCTTAGTCACGAAAGGTCTAGGTGAGTCAGTACTGACGTCACAGTAGATTTCGGAGTCTGATCCGGGGACTATCAACTTTTTAAGGCGGAGTGATGATTCACCACCTAGAAGTTGAGATAGCTCCAGGTCAGAGCTCTGGGACGAAGCTAAAACATTTAAATCTAATGGGGCCTGTAATTCCTCAATGCGTGACAACGGGTCGGCTACAACATTGTCTTTACCAGATATATATCTGATATCTGTGGTAAATTGCGATATGTAGTCGAGGTGTCGGTACTGGCGAGGCGAACAGTAAATTTTTCTTTTGCTGAAAGCAAAACTGATCGGCTTGTGGTCGGTGTAAATAATAAAGTGCCTAGCCTCCAACATGTGTCGGAAGTATTTAATACCTTCGTAGATAGCCAGGAGTTCACGGTCGTATGGAGAATACTTTTGTTGAGCAGGGCTCAACTTCCGCGAAAAGAACGCCAGGGGTTGCCATTCACCATCTTTGTATTGCTGCAATACTGCTCCCATTGCCAAATCAGATGCATCTGTTACCAGAGCAAGTTTGGCTTCACAATCTGGGTGGGCAAGTAATGTAGCATTGGCGAGGCTCTCTTTGCATTTAATAAAAGCTGTTAAAGCATTACCGGTGATGTCAACAGGTTGAGATGCTTTAACAGAACCAGTGAGCAAAGCGTTCAAGGGAGCTTGGATTGAAGCGGACTGAGGTATGAAGCGCCTATAAAAATTGATCATACCTAAAAATCGCCTGAGTTGCCTTACTGTTTGAGGTGTAGGGTAGTCGTTAATAGCCGCCACCTTTGACTCTAAGGGCTTGGTGCCTGACGCAGAGATACGGTAGCCGAGAAATGATACCTCAGGTACGCCAAACTCGCATTTTGCGGTGTTCACAACAACGCCGTAGTTCTGCATTCTTGTGAACAGCTGATGCAGGTGCTCTTTGTGCTCCTCATTGTCCTTGGAGAACACCAAAAAATCGTCCAAAAACGCATAGCAAAAGTCTAGGCCTCTGGTCATCTCATCTACAAACCTTTGAAATGTTTGACCTGCATTTCGCAAACCGAAGGTCATGTACGGAAATTCGAACAGTCCAAAGGGTGTAGTGATCGCTGTTTTGTGAATATCGGCCTCAAAAACGGGAATTTGGTTGTATGCCTTTAAAAGGTCGATTTTAGAAAAGACAGTGCAACCAGCAATGCTGTGGGCGAAATCGTGAATGTGCCTAATGGGATAACTGTCAGGGATAGTCCTTGCATTGAGCAAACGATAATCGCCACAGGGTCTCCAACCGTTATCCTTCTTTGGAGCCAAATGTAAGGGAGAAGCCCAAGGACTCTCAGAAGGACGCGCTGTACCGTTGCTGAGCATAAGCTCAAACTCTTGCCTTGCTATTTTGAGTTTATCTGGAGCTAGTCTCCGCGGTGTGCACGAGATAGGAGGTCCAGATGTAGTTCTAATGTGGTGAACTGTGTTGTGTTTTGTGATGTTGGGGGTGCCGGCAGGTCGTGTAATATCTGGAAACTTTTCCAGAATACTGTGGTAAATGCTATCGCCAGTCGTAACCTTTACTGAAAATATGTCAGCCTTAGCCATATAAGCAACTGAAGACAGCGTAGTTGTATTGTCTACAAGGCGTTGGTTGCGACAATCAACCATTAAATTGTAGAAGCTAAGAAAATCTACACCTATTATGGGTTTAGTTACATTGGCTACAATAAATCGCCAAGCAAAACTACGCCTTAAACCTAAATTTAAACTTAGCTGCACAAAACCGAAAGTCTCAATGGTCGTTCCGTTGGCTGCGCTGAGTTGGAAGTCTGTTCTGGCTCGACGAAGTGCAGAACGAGGGTAGACGCAGAGGTCAATGCCAGTGTCCACTAGGAACTGGGTACTCGTACTGCGGTCGGTGACGAAGAGGCGACCTGAAGAGGCACAGCAGTCATCTGTCGCCATTAACGACTGCTGGTGGAGTTTTCCGCCTTGGAGAAGTTGCAGGGCTTGATGCACCGGCGAGCATCTGCACCGAACTTCGCGTGGTACCAGCAGAGTGGATGCTTCTGGTAGCTGGAGCTGGATCTGCTTCGCTGGCGTGACGAAGATCGACGTCGCTCGTGCGGTCTTGCACGGCTAGCAGAGCAACATGAGGCTCGAGTGTGCTCATCTAGCTTCACGGTGAGAGCTTTCACCATCTGCCGTAGTTCGGCCAACTCCTCAGTCGCTGCTGGGTTCGTCCGAGTTCCCGTAGATGTAGACGGCTGGACGGCTGCAACTTGATGAGAGCCATTGATCTCCTGGACGCGGTCGGCTAATTCGGCCAGCTGGTCTAGTCCCAGAGATGGTTGACTCGCCAAAACAGTCTGGATGGATGGTGGCAGTCGGCTACTCCAAATGGATTTAATAAATTCGGCGGGAACATCAGGTCCGGCCAAATCCATCAGGTGACGCAGGAACTGGGATGACTTCCGATCACCGATCTGCTCGTGCGTCAACAATTGTCGCACCTTGTTTTCGCGGGAAGCGGTTAACCGTTTTATCAGTTCCGATTGAATTTTTCTATATTTATTGTCGTCGGGTGGGTTAATAATAACGTCTCGTACCGTTTTCGCCTGAGTAACATCGATATTCGAAACCACGTGATGGTATTTTTGGTCGTCATCAGATATGCCCAAACTACGGAACTGACCTTCCAATAACGCGAACCAAATCTCAGGATCATCTGGTGAAAAGGTTGGTATTTTCAATGACATTTTTGATGATGTGGGTGAGTCAGTAAATGCGCTCGTGGTCATTGCTTTCTTTGTATGCGCGCGCTTAGTAACACCGCCGGCTTGCGTGTTGTCATATTCTGAGTCACTCATATTTCCACGTGTTCTTCGAGGGTCACCAGTATGGAGTAGATGTGTGGTGGTGAGGTAGTGAATAGCACTTACTAGCTACTAAATAACAAGTCCTCACTTACGGTTCAAAGTTTTAATCCGTAGAAAACACAAACACAATTTACACTCACAAATTAATAGAAGGATAATAGTACGATATGAATGATAGAATAGAACACAGAATAAAATAACAGATAGCACAAAGTAGAATAACAAAATACTTCGCGAAACAAATTATTGAGTAAGGCGGCGAGAAGCGAGAAAGAAATCAAGTTAACGACTGGCGTAACCTTGACCATGACCGGCCGGCGACGCATCCCTACCACTGGCGCTTGCGCAGGCGCGCAGCTGTGTGTGCGTAAAACAGAGGTGGTAGTGTTGCGCGCAGCTACAGTTATCGTGGCTCGACCGAGATGATCTTGCGCGACGATAACTGTTTACTGTATGCGTGTGTTATGTTATGATGATTATAATTATACTAAATGTAAGTAAATAAATTTGTATGTATGAATTTAATTTTTACGTGTGTTGTATTAATAGTATAAATAAATAATACTAAGTAGACATAAATTAAATAATATAGTGTGGGATGTAAATAAATAAATATGATTATTTATGCGTACACACCACAGGCTCTTCGTAAAGATGGTAAATTTAGTAGGAATGTAGGTAGTCGTCCTTACGCTATGATACCCCTTTTTGTTCGATAAGCCTCCTTAGGCCGGGCGCGGTAAGAGCTACCATGGGATATACTAGACTGTGGCCGTCTACCTAGGCAGGTTGCGCTGACTGAAGAAAAGAGTATCTATAATAATAATGAATTGATAAAATCAATGCACGAAGCACTACGAATCTATGCCTTGCTTACCTTTAATATTCATTGAGAACCGGTGACTACAGAAGTATTTACCTACATTTTGTACCTAGATGTGTATTATGAGTCATATTTCACCCGAGCGAAGCCGGGTTTTTATCTAGTACTTTTAAAAAGTAAAGGTAAGTAGATTTTTGTTTCTTTCGCTTTTCAAATTCCTTCTGGAGCAAAAATTAGAGTCACATTAGTTTTAAATTTTGTAGTTCATAAAATTATGAGTAATGTTTTTAATTATTGCTCCTAATTGATGTGATATTCTACTACCCACGTCTTTATACACTAAGAAAAGTTAGCAAAAGACTCACAATAAGGAATACATCGGCGACTATTAGAAGTTGCGTGGGAATAAGTTTGTATAAATAAAGTTTATTTGTGATAGATCACCAATCGTATTTCCCAAAGTCACTTAAGAATCCCTTATACACTTAGCCACCTCTTACGAACACCCATAAACAGAAATGGGGTAGTGTTATTTTAAACCGATACTATACAGCAACATTTGAGTTATAATATTATATTATCATGGCGCCCCGTATTTGTATGTGGGGGTACTGTTAGCGCACATTACAGCGGATTCACTCACATATTGCAGAGTGTCTCTCTCATAATCCTACATTGCGGAATCTAAGTGTTTCTGTAGCTAAGTATGAATACAAAGTATAAGCTGGTACACAGTGGGGTGTACTGGCCAGTATACTTTGCTAGTAGCCACTGTGGTGACTCCTCGAAAGGAACATGGCGCATCCTTGTCCTACATTTCTCAATCGACCCGCGAATTCTACTCCTCGCTTACCTCACCACACCAATTATTCAGAAGAGCATCCACAGGTACCCATCAGCCTCACTGCTCACACCTAAATCAGCAATTGGTAATAGGTACCTCCTAGCTTTGATATCGTCTATCGAGTAAGAGGAAAGTACTGATAGCGCACATTATAGAGTGCACATAGCAACGTCTCTCATAATCTTACATCACGGCGTCTAACCGTTTCTTAAGCTAAGTATAAATATAAATTATAAGTTGGTACACTACGGGGTGTACTGGCCAGTATATCTTGGCTGTTGACCATATCTATTTCATTATTTTTACTGTTCATCTGGTAATTTTTGAGTAATCGGGAATGAGTAAGACAACAAATGTTTTTATTTATTTATTTATTTGAGAAACAAACGGTACACAATATTTCAAATAAGATAAAAATACAGAGAAGTTCTTGACCTATAAAGTTTCTACCAATTGTTATACAGATGATACAGAAAAACGCAAATTAAAATAACTAATGAAAACAAAACAATTATACATCAGTTGTAAGTGCTCTAACTATATATGAATATATTTTAGTAGGATAAAATTTGTAAATATTGTCTTTTAAAGCCACTAATATTAGAACTACAAAACTTTGATAAGAACTATAGAACGTGAATTGTATGCTGAAACACAGACTATCGTCTAGTTCGGCTGCAATTATCTTTAAAATTGCACTGTAAAGTTAAGCACAGTTTTTGTTTATAAACCACTAGCGTTTTGCCCGCGACTTCGTCCGCGTGGACTTCATTTTTTGCATCCGGTTTACATTCAAAATACCAAAACACTATCTTAACTTCTATTTTTTATATACATTTATATTCCCGCGGGCGTTGTAAAGGATATAAAGGACATTGACCCTTTTTAAGTGATTGTTGGGCGATGAAGTTGGTGAGCCATCACTAAAATCTTTATTTAACTACCTTTTCCCTAATCTATTTCCAAAAGTGGATGAAGAATTACTATCTCTGAAGCTATGGCTACCCTTTTATAGAATTTAGATAATTGATTGATAGATGAATATCATAAATTCAATCGCACCAAGTTTTATGTTTCTAGATACTAAAATGACATAAATCTCTATATTAACTTTCATTTGCTATATCAAATCAACCCCTTAGGGGTTGAGTTCCAAAAAAAACCTTTTGAATTTTTCATAAGAATCATGAACCAAACCATTTTGTACTAAGTTTCTATGTTCAAAATGAGAATATCTTAGTAAGTACAAATACGAATAGTAGTTTGGCGCTTCGGCGGCGGCACGGTGCTGCCTCTTACACTGACCGTTGATGATAGTGGGAGAGCTTGCAGCGATTGCTCGGGAATATGGGGATGGTTAGTGGTGGATCTCCATCCAAAATAATCGCTGAAGTGAAGGGTAAGTGCTTGCTATTATTATATATACTGCTATTCAAAACTAACAAAACAAAAATAATTTATTTATTTATTTATTTATTTGAGAAACAAACGGTACACAATATTTCAAATAAGACAAAAATACAGAGAAGTTCTTGACCTATAAAGTTTCTACCAATTGATATACAGACGATACAGAAAAACGCAAATTAAATAACTAATGAAAACAAAACAATTATACATCGGTTGTAATGTGGATAATTTATACAGATGAAATTAAGTAAGTTAAATGAATTCTATTGTCATTCCCACCAGACCAAGCAAACACTACAAGATTACAAAATATGCATATAGATTTTAGGAAATAATGTTATAAATAAGATACTTACTTTTCAAGGTTAAAAATACATAAATTAATAATATATAAGATAATTATGAATGAAAGTACTTAAAATACATACTTTAATATAATAACATAATAAGTAAATATATAAATATAATATAATAAATAAATATAAATTCAAATAATTATATTAAGAGAAAATTGTATGACTCAAACATTTAGGGTCAATCCGCTGATTCAACAAACTCCAACTGTTGACAAAAGTTCTTAAATTGAGTTAATGATAAATTGAAAATGTCAGCTTCAGAAAATTTTGTATTGTAAGAAATAATAGCACGGGAAATAAATGTGTTGGTGGCATAATTAGTCCTAAGAGATGGTGTGTGGAATGTGAATGAGTTTCTAGTGTTGTGGGACGGACATCTGAAGTTTAACCTTGATAACAAATAAGGTGAATCAATTAGATTGTGGATGGTTTTAAATAACATTACTTGATCCCTAGTGTCTCTAGCACATTTTAAGGGTTTCAAGTTAGGAAGGTTGTTAAAGTATGGAAATCTATAGTTGAGGTGTTTAATAAACTTATTTTTAATTCTTTGAAGCATTTTGATATATACTTGATACATGGGGTTCCATACTGTTGAGCCATATTGGAGTATTGGTAGTACCAATGCATTATAAAGTGTTACAATAGTTTGAGGGCTTTTAAATTCTTTTGACTGACGAAGTACAAATCCTAGCAATTTATACGCTTTGGAGAATATGCTAGAAATATGTTTATCAAATAGCAATTTAGAGTCAATTATGATGCCAAGATCTCTAACCTCACTTGTTCTTGAAAGGACTTTGGAAAAAAGTGAATAGGGGAATAAATCATATTTGGTTTTCCTACAAAAGGATATAATATGGCACTTGTCTAAATTAAGTTGTAAATTATTATTACTACAATAGGTAGCAAAGCGGTCAAGATCCGACTGCAAGGCAAGGCAATCACCGTAACACGTGATAGTTTTATATATTTTGGTATCGTCAGCGAATAGAAGAAAGAGTGAATGGAAAAATACTTTGTAAATGTCATTTATGAAGATATTAAAGAACAGGGGGCCTACATGAGAACCCTGAATTATACCTGATGTTATTGGCACAAATGAAGAAGTGAAGCCCTAAATAATAATACAAAAAGCTTGAATCACCTGAGATACGAACCTGGAACGATTGATTAATAATAGTTCTAATTAAATATTCATAGTAGTTAGTTGAACCGCTACGCCACGGGGACGATACCGGCGGTGGCATGTTTTTATTACGCTAAATTTATGCCTCGCGGGGCGAAATGTGGGCTGGAGAGACCCGCTTCAGTACGTTGAATGTGTGTGGAGGGATGCATGAAAAATTAGATGAAGTATGTATGATATTGGATGAAAGAAAAATAGATTTTCTGTGTGTGAGTGAAACGAAGCGAAAGGAAAAAGAGGTTTCACAACTTGGCAACATTACAGCGATCTGGTCAGGCGTTGCTGACAGCGACAGGGCTTGCCAAGGCGTAGGACTTCTGATATCTGAAAGGATGGCTCAGTGTATGAAAGGTTACGAATGTGTGAGTCCAAGGCTCCTGTGGCTAAAGGTGAAAATGGGGCTTGTCCGGATGCGCATAATTTGTGTGTATGCTCCGGACATGTCTAAGTCACTTTCCGAGAGGGAGGAGTTTTGGAATTTGTTAGATGATGTTGTGAATGGGTGTGATCAGAATGAGAGAATTGTAATGTTAGGAGATTTTAATGGCTGGGTTGGTGTGTCACGCAACGGTTGTGAAAAGGTTTTAGGAAAGTATGGTGATCAAAGGGTGAACGAAAATGGCGAGAAAGTTATTGAGGTATGTTTGGCGAGGAATCTTTGTGTTACAAATACGTTGTTTGAACACAAAGATATCCATATGTATACAAGACAGAGAGGAAACGAGAGAAGTATGATTGATTTTGTGATTGTTGATGAAAGGCTGAGAGCAAAGGTTGTTGACACCAGAGTCTATAGGGGCACGAATGTTGGCACAGATCACTTTCTTGTTATATCCCGAGTAAGAGAGATTACAATCATTGTCATTGTTGTCAGATTTTTTAATTTAAATTATTTAAATTTTTTAGTGTTTTTAGTGTTTAATTTTTAATGTATTTTTTTTATTCTTGTGTTTACAATCATAGGTCTAAGATAAAATATTTATTTATGTATTAACGAGCATGCAGTATCTACATCAAGTAGAGTGCAAACGAAAAACATGTCGTCAATATTGTTGTATTGTTACTTTCCTAATTTTGTACTTGGTTTTGTAGATCAATAAAAAAAAAAAGAAAAAAAAAAGAGGTCTGTGCACGCGTTGGCGTCATAGGGCCAAAGTGTCAACAACGGATCTTGCGAGAATAAAAGTGGAGAAATTGCAAGATTATGAAAAGATCAGTGATGAATACGTGAAGAAATTGGATGATAGACTAAGTTGCGTGGAGATGAGGGATGAAATGCAAATAGAAGAAGTATGGAATGTGCTCAAATCGACAATGGTTGAATGAGCGACGGAAGTATGTGGATTGTGTAAAAGGTCAAATAGACCACCAACAAGTTGGTGGGATAAGAGTGTGAAAGAGGCAGTCGAAGATAAGAAGAAAGCTTGGTTAGATTTACTAGCGGTCAGAGCTAGTAAACGAATGGGTGCGAGAGTAACAGATGATGTAGTGAAAAATAGTGAAGATGAATATAAGAGAGTTAAGAATGAGGTTAAGAAGAAAATAGAAAAGAAAAAGCGTGATCTAATAGAATGGTGTGAGAGGAAACTCTCTGATAATTTCCGGAATAACCAAAAGTTGTTCTGGAAATATGTCCGGAAAGAAAAGGGAGTTTCCCAAAACACGAGAGTGAATGTAGTGAAAGATGATCAGGGTGAATTGGCGACGGATGAAAGTAGCATGAAACGAGTATGGAAGAACTATTTTGAGGGACTCTTTGAAAAAGAGGATGCATCCGTTTCTTCGCCAATCGGCGGTAATGTTGATTGGAACGATGCGATGGGTGCCTTTAGTGAAAGTGAGATCAGTATGGAAGAAATAATGAAAGCAATGAAAAGTATGAAAATAGGGAAGGCGGCAGGGTATGATAGGATAACTATCGAAATGCTGAGGGCTGGTAAAGGGTTGGTGGCTTCTTGGTTGTACTTCCTTTTCCAAAAGTGCTGCTCGAGTGGCAAAATACCACAAGACTGGTGCAAGGCGGTGATTGTGCCCCTGTATAAAGGAAAAGGGTTACGCCAGGAGGCTAAAAACTACCGCGGCATTAGCCTACACAGCATTGTCGGTAAATTTTATGCAAAGGTATTGATTGAAAGAGTGATGAATGAAACTGATGAGAAAATATGGGATGTGCAAGCAGGATTTAGGAAAGGAATGGGATGTATGGATCAAATCTTCTCTCTAAGGAGCATCACCGAAAAGTTCTTAGCTAAGAACCAAAAGGTGTATTGCTCCTTCATTGATTTATAGAAGGCGTATGATAGGGTGGTAAGAAAGGGTTTATGGGAGGTGTTATCCAAGTTCGGTCTGGGGAGTCATACGTGCATTGGTATCACTCTATGAGGATTCTAGTGCATGTGTAAGAGTAAACGGGGAAAACACTGACTGGTTCGGAATTTCTAGGGGTGTCCGACAGGGATGTGTAGCTTCTCCGTGGCTCTTCAATTTGTTCATTTGTTCATGGATGACTGTTTGACAGAGTTGCGTGAAAGTGATTATGGACTAAGAATGGGTGGATTCATCATTAAATGCCTCTTGTATGCTGACGATCAAGTGCTACTTGCATCATCGGCAGAAGAGTTGCAAGAGCTGATGAATATTGTATGTGAGTCTTTTGTAACAAAGGGAATGAGGGTGAATGTGGATAAGACCAAAACGATGGTTTTTGAGAGACAGAAAGATGTGACAGAATGCGTGATTGCGATTGATGGTAAGGATGTGGAACAGGTGAAGGAGTTTGTATATCTGGAAAGTTTGTTTACAAGGGATGGAAAATGTGATGAAGATATTGAGAGAAGAGTGAAAAAGGGTAATGCGATTAATGGAGCATTGGATAGTCTAATGTCTAGTCAATCGGTGTCCGAAAGGGCCCGAATGGCTGTGCATGATGCCGTTCTTGTTCCTACGCTTATGTATGGCAGTGAATGTTGGGTGTGGCAGAAGAAGCATGAAAGCAGATTGAATGCAGTAGAAATGAGGTCCCTCAGAAAAGTTTGTAATGTAAGGTTATGTGATCGTGTGAGGAACGATGTGATTCGTGAAAGGTGTGGTATAAAAGATGATATTGTAAGTAAGATAGAAAAAGGAATGTTGAGATGGTTTGGGCACATCGAGAGGATGGATGATAGGAAATTGGTAAAAGGTATCTATAGAGCTAATGTGGAAGGTAATGTTAGTAGAGGACGGCCACGAAAGACACACTTGGACCAAATTGAAAGTGTGCTCAAAAAGGCAGGCGTCCGAAGTACGAAGAATAAAAGAGCATGTATGAAAAGATTGATGGATGTAGACGAAGCAAGAGAGGTTTGCCAGGATCGTACAAAGTGGCGATCGATAGTCTCTGCCTACCCCAATGGGAATTAACGGCGTGAGTATATGTATGTATGTATGTATGTATGTACCACCGAAAAATCTGAGGAGAGCGATGTAACGCTGGATATGCTCAACCATTTTATTCATCATTAAACCAAAACTAACGCCCTTAGTGCTGTCTGACGTTGAGCCTGTTACGATAAACGAACTTGTGTACGAATATCATTCTCAGAGGCCCTCAACAAAGCTTGGTGAGCGGCTTGCTCTTCAAGTCTTTGCTGGCGTTGAGATGGTAGCTCAGCAGCTCTCAAAGCAGTCTGACGATCTGCTTGTTCGCGCGCCTTCTTAATTCAGCATGGAGAGACGATTCCTGATATCGCGCAATTTTCATTGCCCGAGCTTTATATGAGGTGCTCGATAAATAAGATTTACGTTTGCGAGGCATTGCGTAAATATGAGTAAACTATAAAAATCTAAACGACCAACAAAGCGACGAACCTAACCTAACAATTATTCAATTACTGCTTAAAACCTGAAATCTTTAAAATACACAATTCAATCTAAAATAGTAGGAACCTAAAAATATCCCTAACTAAACTATAAAAATCTAAACGACGAACAAAGCGCACTAAACGGTGCTGACTGAAAATCAGTGTTGTGAGCTCTCAAAGCTCACAACGTTATGCTGAGTCAGCACCGATTCGCTGTGCAGAGATCTTTCTATGCGAATGGTCAGGTCAAATTATGTTGTTATAAAAAAAAAAAGGTTTTATTTTTATTTTCTAACTTTGATTTGTAGCACGTTCTGTATTACTTTGTTTTCTCTATTATTATTCTATATTTTCTTTTTATTTTTTATTTTCCAATTTGTTTGTGTCAATGCTTATTATTTTTCTTTTTATATTCGACTGTATTTTTCTTGCTCATCTGTAGCGAATAAATGTCTCTCTTTCTCTTTCTTTCTAAACTAACCTCTATTATTCAGCCTACTGCGAAAAACCCAAAATCTATTAAATACTTCAATATAATACAATAGTGGAAATGGAAAGGAATTAAGGACACCAAAGAAAGCGAGCAACAGTCAATTAAGATAAAACATCAACTAAGTAAATGACTCGTAAAATGCAAGTAACGATGATGATCTATTCTTATAATATCAAGCAACAAATACCACAACATGTCGGAACCAATGCTGTAAACTGTATCGATAAGATTTTGTTTCAGAGTCTTTTTTTTTTTGTTTACCGGTGGGGAAATCCTCATGGATCCCATGGATGTCGGACTCTTACCGACTAAAACCCCACCGGTTCGGTGCTGCTGGCCCTGCGGCCTATGCGGCGTCACCATGACTTTGTTTGCCGGGCGGCTGAAGGCCGCCCTGGCGTGGCAAAGGAGTGTACCTAAGCTAAGTCGGAGAGGTAATGTTTCAGAGTTTTTTTTTTTTTTTTTTTTGTTTACCGGTGGGGAAATCCTCATGGATGGGGGGTATGTCGGACTTTTACCGACTAAAACCCCACCGGTTCGGTGCTGCTGGCCCTGCGGCCTGTGCGGCGTCACCTTGGTGTTTTTGCCGGGCGGCTGAAGGCCGCCCTGGCGGTTGTTTCAGAGTTGATATATTTTGGGTTTATATACTCCAATAAAGAAGAAATCATACCGCGATGTAGAAAGTACCGACAGCGCCATCTATTGGTAAACATGCAAACAACGCCGCGCTCTTTTATAAGGTTTCAGCTAAACGGTTGAAGATTCCGGTATAAAAGTACTCTATAATTTAATCTGGACTTCTAACTATATGTCTGCAAAATTTATAAGCAATAGGTTCGGTAGTTGTGGCGTGAAAGAAGCACAAATAAACAAACAAACTCACTTTCCGATTTATAATATTAGTATGGATTATAATTAACTTGTACGCTTTTCTTGAATAAACTATTTGTATTTGTAATATGGATAATTTATACAGATGAAATTAAGTAAGTTAAATGAATTATATTGTCATTCCCACCAGACCAAGCAAACACTACAAGATTACAAAATATGCATAGATTTTAGGAAATAATGTTAACAATATTTTATGATAATAAAATATACCTAAATAAGATACTTACTTTTATAATAACATAATATAATAAACGTTCACGCCGTTTATCCCCGAAGGGGTTGGCAGAGGTACCAATACTTCTGAACTCACATACTTACTTTTCAAGGTTAAAAATACATAAATTAATAATATATAAGATGATTATGAATGAAAGTGCTTAAAATACATACTTTAATAATAAATATAAAATAATCAGTAAATATATAAATATAACATAATAAATAAATATAAATTCAAATAATTATATATCGAGAAAATTGTATGACTCAAACATTTAGGGTCGATTGGCTGATTCAACAAACTCCAACTGTTTACAAAGGTTCTTAAATTGAGTTAATGATAAATTGAAAATGTCAGCTTAGGAAAATTTTGTATTGTAAGAAATAATAGCACGGGGAATAAATGTGTTGTTGGCATAATTAGTCCTAAGAGATGGTGTGTGGAATGTGAATGAGTTTCTAGTTTTGTGGGACGGACATCTGAAGTTTAACCTTGATAACAAATAAGGTGAATCAATTAGATTATGGATGGTTTTAAATAACATTAATTGATCCCTAGTGTCTCTAGCACATTTTAAGGGTTTCAAGTTTAGTCTTCTTTCAAACCGATTACGGAGACTATAGTCACTAAACTAGACTATACCATGGCTTTGTGTTTGCTGGTGGGGCAAAGGACCTACCTAAGCTAAATGAGATCGAAAAGGAAGAAGAAGAGAAAGGAGTCCTAAGAAGGTGATCAAGCGGCAAGCTTATGTGACCATAGTATCTGACAAAAGCGTGTCGTAATTTGTAACGTAATATCGACTAGAATTAGTTAAATGGGTGAACGCAGGTAAGTTATAAGTAACCACAAATAATTTTCAGTTTGATGATTCAGTTATCATTTATTTTATGACACATATAAGTAAACATAAGGAAAGAGTATTAGTAAATAAAACGGCATCTAACTTTACACAGCATTATAATCGTATTAATATACTTTCTGTACATATTTACATTATATTAATGAACTTCGTTATAATTAACAACAGTATTCCTTCAGCAGCAGAGTTGAGATGACTACCAGCAACCACGAGGCACTGAACTTTCCGCTTGTATTGTATAGTTGTACCTGCAACATTACATACAATAGTTTACGTGATGTGATAAAACATATATGATAACCCTTAATAAGGCGCGAGCCAGTAGGCTAGTTAGAGAAAAAGTTGAAATTGATTTAGGGTAAGTTGATAATCTAGAATATGAAAAAAATATAAAAAGGGGGGGTTACATGGGGGGAGTGGTTTTTTTTGAGGTGGGAAATAATTTCCCTTTGCCCGATTAGGTTTACGCATTAGGTTTTTGGGTGGGAAATAATATCCCTTTGCCCAATCAGGTTTTGTACTATTAGGCTCAGTTTCAGTGTTTCCATATACTTAAGTATTGCACTAGCCTGTGGTTGGTTTGTATGTTTTGTATTTTTTTTATTTGTGTACTAGAAGATAAAAACAATTTAAAATAATAAAAATGTTTTATTACGTTTATAATTAAAAAGTACACCTTAAAGAAACATTCTTCATAAAACTAAGAACGGTTATATCCGATTCAAACATCTTTGAGTTGCGATGATATGTCATAAGCCGATTGTTCTATATCTTCGATCGTAGTTTGCTGAATTCTATCAGTAATGCCAAATAGTCCTTCAAGACGCTTTTCAATAACAGCATCTTGATCTTTATGTCCATCCAGCACATCCGCCGGGCTGCTTAAAGGGGCTATTTGATAATATGCATCATCGTCAGAGTCTATATCCGCCAAATCTGACAGATTTTCTAGCACTGCTTCTATATCTTCCTTCTTTTTCAATATACTTCTTCTCTTACTCATGGTTGACAATCCTAATAGGAAAGGAAACATGTAAAAAGCGTGCGACATAGAAAAATAAGGAGGCGTCCAAAAAAAAATTTGAGAACCCCTGTGTTAGAACGAAGAAATAGAAGAAATAAACAGGTGAGATGAATGATAAATGCAGGTGGCAACTATTGGCAAAAACATGACACCAAATAAATGCAAACAAAGTCGGGTGCAGTAGCTAGTTAGCAATAAAAATATTATGAACTTATCGGGCAAGGGGAAATAATTTCCCACCTATAAAATTGCAATTTTTGTGGTTATGGTTTATTACATTGCATTGGAAAAGACACATAAAACAGCTTCAGAAAAGAGTCCTTCTACCAAAGCAATCAAATTGTACTTACAGGATTTTTCGTAGAACAAAAACTCGTTTTTTCTTTGAATTGTCTGAAAATCACCGCCTTGTTCACTCAAAATTCTCCCACAGACTCTTTGACATGAAAAAAATAAGTCAAGGGTTGCTAGTAGGCAGAAAGTGTTTTCAGGAAAAGAAAAAAAAAGTCCTTATAATCTTTGGTAGGTGGTTCATTCGTTCACTGCAAACGATTTGTAGACAATATTTTACGTATAAAAAAAACATCGTGGTGGGAAACTATTTCCCCTTGCCTTATTAAGGGATAAATAACAGTCTAATAGGTAGGTCGAAAAGGAAGTGATTTTTTTCATTAATCAAACTAAAGAAAGAAATATTATACTTTTGAGCACTATATTATAGAGATACAAACTAAAGTGATAGAAATAAAGAAATACAGTAGGAATGGCACTTAACTAAAAGCCAACCACCACGCCATTGCAAGCTATAAACAGTGTGAATTCCGCAGGTATACTAACAGTAGAGTTGATCCAGTTGGTGAAGCTGCTGACGCGGGCGTTGACCCCGGGGTAGTGCGGGTCGCCGCAGCCGACCCCCCACGACGTCACGCCCACCACCACGCCAGCGCTCACCACCGGCCCGCCGCTGTCTCCTTGGCACGCATCCGCTCCTGGTCATTGCAAACTTTGTCTTCAGTTTCTTTAAATCAATTCTTTTATACACAAGTTTGTCCCCACTGAACTTCCAAAAGTGGCTAAGGAATAATTGAAACAACTATTGATTTTCGGATATTTTAATCGCGTGTTATTACATTATTTTTAAAGCCCGACGTTTCGAAAACTTTTCAGTTATCATGGTCACGGGAAGACTGAGGTGTTATTTGTCATTATACAGTACTATAAAATTATTAATACTAACTACCTTCACAAAATTTTTAATAATATAAGGAATATTTATTCTGAAGCTCTGGCTACCCCTTTTAGGAATTTATAGCCTTGAGTACATGTATATATTATGTAAGTATTTTATAGTCATAATAAAAGTGAGCTTAGCTAAATATATTCTGCAGAACATTGGAATCCTAGGAATAGCCTGAGGTTTGCGATGGATCTCATTGGTTAAGGTAAATGGACCATATATGACCATAGTACTTTCTAAATCACTAAATTTTATTACTGAAACTTAAAATGAAATCGAAGGCTTTATATATTATTGTTAGGTTTGTCAGGATAGTACAAAGTGGCGATTGATAGTCTCTGCCGACCCAAATGGCAACTGTCGGCATGAGTATATACATATGTATGTATTCTAGGCATTTCTGTGACTTAAGTTCGTGTAATGTCGTCTGTGCTCATTGTTATTGTACTTTGTGTGTCTATATAATGCAAATAAACGTTTTATCAATCTATCTTCCAAGATCGCACCTCCCTGGTCGAGCAGTCCGGCGCACAGCATGTTGTCGGTGAGGCGCACGCGCTGGCCGGCCGGCGTCACGAAGTGCTGGTAGCGGAGCGCGCACACCGCCAGCGCCACCGAGCGGACCGCGACTTGCTGCAGCAGCGGGGACATCGCCGGCGGGGACTGCTGTGGACGGTTATCAGGGGTTAGGAGATAAATTAGTAAGGAAATGGACAATAACAATTAACTAGGGATGAAAGCTTAGATGCAAATGTAAGTCATAGATGAACGTATAATACACTTTTTAAACTCTCGCGGTTTGTAGACATTATATAGTCGTCGGGCAAATATATCACGTAAGTGATTTAAAATATATTCGTTGGTTAATCCCGATTATTATTATATATAGATAAGCCTATCAAATAATCACGGTCAGAGCTTCGGAATAAGAAATTCATTAGCCACTTTTAGAAGTGGTATTTAAGAAAAGATTGTAAAATAAATGCTGTTGGCAGTGGGTCTCCAATCGCATCGCCTAAAAATCTCTTAACCCCAACGAAGTCGCCTCTTACAAACTTCTCTTTCCGCGAGAAGAAATGGCTACCCCATCTCTTGCTGTCATTGTAAACTGACCCTACATAGCAAAATTAAAAAAAATGACCTAAATCTAAAACGGACGTAGAAAAAGAGGAATAAGAAAGATGACGAAAGACTTAACTTAACCTTACAAACATCACCTATACTCACGCCTATAAAGCATAACTGGTTAAGTCAAATTTTCAGAATTAGTAATTACTTAGCCACCTTAATGGGGGAAAAATGGTACAATAATCCTTAATTGTACCATTTTTCCCCCATTAAGAGGATTTTCTGCGAGTTGGTCTGTTAAAACAATTGAAGTTAACTTACCGACGTCGACGACGTGCGTCCCCAGCCGACGTACGTCACGGGCATGTTGTCCGGCAGTACGTAGTTCTGCGGCGGGATGTACGCCGCCTGTATCCTCTTGCTGTAGACGAGACGCGAGGTCAGGACCACCACGGCAACGTCGTGGTCCATCGGTGGCCGGTCATAGTGCGGGTGGATCACCACGTTGGACACGGCGCGCAATGTACCTCCGCTATTCAAATAGCTTGTGCCTGCGCGTACGGAATACGACGATGGATTTACCAAAATACCATTTCTGAAAACAAAGGGAGAACAATTATAAGAAAAGTTTGTAATGTAAGGTTATGTGATCGTGTGAGGAATGACGTGATTCGTGAAAGGTGTGGTGTAAAAGTTGATATTGTAAGTAAGATAGAAAAAGGAATATTGAGATGGTTTGGGCACATCGAGAGAATGCCGAAAATTGTAAGTATTTCATAAAGTATTAGATTGGTCGTATCTTCGTAAATATGGTAAATTTAGTAGGTATGTAGGTATTTAGCTACACGCTAGGATACCCCTTTTTATTCGATAGCCCCCTTAGGACGCGCGAGGGATGAGCTCCCATGGGGTATCCTAGAATGTGACCGTCTACTTAGGCAGGTTGTGTTGACTGAAGAAAAGAGTAGCCATAATATTTATAGTTAAAAACAATGGACGAAGCAATACGAATGTATGCCTACAGAATTATCTACCTAAATTTTGTGTCTAGCTAAATGTGTATTATGAGTCATATTTCACCCGAGCGAAGCCGGGTTTTCATCTAGTATGTTCATAATTTTCAAAATATGTAAAAAAGAGTCATTTGTTGGTAAACGCATCTTCTAAATTAAAATAATTTGTTTGAAGTAGAGGTTTGTCAAGAACGTAGGGGTGGCGATTTATACTCTCTGATCAGCCTAATATAAGTTTATTACGTTCCTATACCTATATAAGCCTTGTTAGTACTTGTACTACTTCTACTATCTAAATACATATCAAGTTGTTTCCTAAATATGTTGTTCGTGTATAACGCTCTGCTACCTTGGCGGGCTGCCAGCAACTGGCAGCTCAAAAAACCGCAAGCGCCGTAAAGTGTCGAAATGACAAATTTTGGCAGCAGCTGGCACGCGCGCGGGGTGTACTTTTTACTTAATTTTTAATAGTTTGGCTACTCTGAGATACAACTCAGCCTATTTAATACACTCTGTGTTAAACAAGGAAATGAATGAGTTACTTTTGTTCTATGCTTTACTTACTTTTTTTTTATTGCCAAGCATTCAAAGTTTGTTGATCGTTTTTTTCGCGGCAATAAAAGTTTCTTAGTGCGTTTTTTTGCAAATATCTTTGGTTTTTTGTGGCCTTTATGAATGAGATAAGTGTGAAAACGGTAGCTAAGTAAGTGTTCTATTATATAATGGCTTTCTGCAATAGTTTTTGCATATATTTTTGTAAATATGAACCTTTAACTTATTTGTTTATAACATAAACGTTCACGCCGTTTATCCCCGAAGGGGTTGGCAGAGGTACCAATACTCCTGAACTCACATGGCAAGCGCCATCTAGTTGCCAGAGAAGGTACCCACGTTTTGCATGGACAGTGTACTCACGTGATAGGGGGCAGGCCTATCGCCGTTTTGTACGAATACACTGTCACATGACTAAGTACAACTCAGCCATGTGGGTTTCCTCACGATGTTTTCCCTCACCGTTAGCAACCATGATAAATTAACCACACATATGACTTTAGAAAAGACAAATTGGTGTAGGCCCGTCCCAGGATTGGAACTCACGCCCTTCTGTTTTTCGGGCGGGTGTTCTATCCACTGGACTATCATGTCGCTTATTTGTTTATCTTATCATTAATTTGTGTTTATCTTATCTTTAACTTATGTTTATGAAACTATGGGTGTAATATAGTACTATATTAGTTATATATTTCAATAGATTATTTATCGGTGATTTCATTGATACTAGACACTTATAAAGCTGCCATACAAAAGTAAACAGTAATTTGAGTTATTCCGACGCTCCTCCTCGGACGGACGGACCTCCCACTTACGCCACTTAGTCGCTGCCGCTCCGCGGCATTACGACCTAGCCTATCTAAATACATATCAAGTTGTTTCCTAAATATGTTGTTCGTGTATAACGCTCTGCTACCTTTTAAGAAAAACTTTCTTGAGTTCCTTGGGTGTTGCTCTTCGATCTCCCAGAATTGCTGAAGAGGTTTCACTTCTCACTATTTTGTTCAGATCTGAATGCATCCAGTCTTTGATAAAAATACGATTCCCTGGCCAAAGGATATCGTATCTAGTGAGTATTTCCTTGCTTTATTTTGTATTCCACGAATATCTTCATCAGATTATTTCTGATTCAACGCGTGCACCGCATGCACATCAAAGTTTTGTTTCAACCGAGATCAATATAAAAATATTGTCCACAATTCCACCGATTCACAACATAAACAATCAAATATATTCACTGCCCCTTTTTATTATTATCACAATACTCAAACTTTATACAAAATTTATTACAATACAAAATCCGCCATCAAAAATTAACTCAAGACAAGTCATCGTTTTTTATCCATCAATCAATCACAGACTCAATATATAGAATATGCTAAAGCCGCGCGTACACTGCCAGAAAACATACATACATACATATACTCACGGCTATAAATCCCTAGAAGGGGTAGCCAGAGCTAAGGAATCAGAAAATTCCTCAGGCACTTTTGGAAGTTACGTGGGGATTAGATGGTGAAATAAAGGTTGCTGGTGATGGGTTACCAACCGCATCGCCCAAAAATCCCTTTAAAGGCCCAATACCGTTAGTCGCCTTTTACGAACACCCACCGGAAGAAATGGGGTAGTGCTATTCTAAGCCGGCACTACCAGAAAACAAGCACTTAATAATCTGGCGCGAACATATGTATTTATAAATATTATGTATTGTAGTGCTATACTGTATAGCAAGCACTTCTAGCGTTTCCTACCTCCGAATTAGTTAAAAATTCGGAGGTAGGAAACGCAAACACTACTTGAACGTGTAAAAAAGAAACAAAGGATAGAGAAATTTCGCGCTGGATGCCAACTGACACTGTAGCTCAGTTGGCAGAGCGACGGGGGCGTATACCCGAAGGTCGCGGGTTCGAACCCCGCCAGTGTCGAAATCTTTCTTTCCTTTAATAACATCTTTTATTTATGAACTATTACATCACCTAACTTCTATATTTCAGACAGATTGGAAAAGATGCCAATGCCAATATCTCGCGCTTTATGTCAATAAAATTATACATCTTCTCTTTCACAGTCGGCAATTTTGTAAGTTCAAAACGCGCCTTAAATTTTTGACAAATCATTAAATTAAATATTTAATATTTATTTATTTATTTATTTATTTATTTATTCATACATGATAACCATCATTACAGGCACAGCCTAATGCAATGGCATCGGAAAACATAAAATCTTATAAAATACATTTCATAATAAATTATTAACATTAATAAAAAATAACTTATTCTAACACATACGTAATTTCTTCACTTGTAGCAAATTATGTTTAATGCTACTATTGTGAATTCATTCAGAGTACACCAAAACAAGTCTACATCCTTAGCAATTAAATTCAATGTACTAAGAGCCCGAGTGACTGGAGCCTCCCCTAGTAGCTTGGTGCGTGCGAACGGTACAGCCAATAGGGCAGGTCGTCGCCTACGACCCATGTACCTGTCTGGTATGTTGAGGCGAAGCTGCTCCAGTACAACTGGATTGTCTAACTTACCTCTGAGCACTTTGAATAGGTACAACACTAAAGAAAGCTGTCTCCTAACCCTCAGCTCAGTATATCCTACCATACCCAACACAAATAGAGTTGGGTAGTTAAGTGGGTAAAATGGGTATACCCCATAGTATTTGAGATATAGATACCTTACAAATTTATTCTGTATTCGTTCCAACATAAGACTATATTTAATTTCATGTGGGGACCAGACAAGTGCATTAAATTCCAAATTACTTCTAACTAAAGCATTGTATAATGCTACAATAGCTTTAATATTTGTAAAATCTCGCACATTGCGCAGAATAAAACCTAACTGACCAAAAGCCTTTTTAGAAATATTGACAATATGTTCCCTAAAATGCAATTTATCACAAAATTTAACCCCTAGATCTTTAACTTCAGTGACCCTGACCATGGATGAACCCCCAATGACATACTCCTGCTGGATAGGTGTTAATGCCCTAGTGAAGGATATCACTGCACATTTGGATTTGTTAAATTGCAGCTTGTTATCTATACTCCACTTTTCTATTCTATCAATGTCCTCTTGCAGTCTAATACAGTCACTTTGAGACCTAATTTGTTGGTATAATTTGAGGTCATCCGCAAATAATAGACTTGAAGCATATTTTACTACTGATGGGAGGTCGTTTATCATCAGAATAAATAGTAATGGGCCAAGGTTTGAACCCTGGCTAACGCCAGATCTAGTAAAATATGACTCACTTTTAAATCCAACCCACTCTACATATTGCATTCTGTCCTTCATGTAACTTGCGAAAAAGTGCAGCAGGTTCGGGATGAATCCAAAACCAGCCAACTTCTTAAGTAGAATGTCATTATCAACCAAGTCGAATGCTTTTTTGAAGTCGAAGTAGGCAGCATCAACTTGACCCCCACCATCTACCTCTGGGATTATACCAATCGCATAATTCAACAGGTTGCTGGAGGTGCTTCTAGCTGGCCTAAACCCATGTTGGGCTTCATCTAAATGTATATTTACTTGAGCTGATAATATTTTATGAATAGCCGCCTCAAATACTTTGGCTGGAGCTGATAGTATTGCTACTGGCCTGTACTTATCCACACTTTTACCTGACCCCCCCTTTGGCACTGGTACCACCCTAGTGGTCTTCCATTTGTTAGGGAATAACGCCTCTTTGAGAATAAGGTTATAAATGTGTAACAATGGGCAGGCTAACACTAACCTACAATCTTTAAGAATATATTGTGGGATATATTGTGGAATATAACAGTACTATAAACATACATACATATACATATACTCACGGCTATATTTCCCTAGAAGGGGTAACCAGAGCTAAGGAATTATAAATTCCTCAGCCACTTTTGTAAGTTGAGTGGGGAAAAGATGGTAAGAATAAAGGTTTTTGGTGATGGGTCTCCAACCGCATCGCCCAAAAATCCAATAAAAAGCCCCAATACCCTTAGTCGCTTCTTACGACACCCGTGGGTAGAAAGGGGTAGCGACATTCTAAGCCGGCACTACACGGCAATACTACTATAAACCTATACTATAAAACATATTCTCTACAGTTGCTGTTGTTGCTGTGTAGTGCCGGCTTAGAATAGCACTACCCCATTTTTTCCGGTGGGTGTATGTAAAAGGCGACTAACGGTATTGGGGCTTTTTAAGGGATTTTTGGGCGATGCGGTTGGAGACCCATCACCAACAACCTTTATTTTACCATCTTTTCCCCACGCAACTTCCAAAAGTGGCTAAGACATTTTTAATACCTTAGCCCTTCTTGGGATTTATAGCCGTGAGTATATGTATGTATGTATGTATGTATCAAGACGCACGGCAGTGCGTCAAGCCAAGCCAAGGCGGCGAGCGCGCACCGTATGTGTATATTACACGAACCATTTGGAGCGACTTTTTACACCATCATAACTCAAAATCTAATCAACATAAACCAACCAAATTTGGCTCATTTGTTGATATCAAGGATACAAACAATTTCCATAAATACATAACAAAGGGTTATTAAGATATAAACGTCCAAAAATCGCGATTTTTTTAGTGACTCACTGACATATAGATCAAAAAGCTAACCCACTTCCAGATATCCCAGGAAGTTGAAATTCGGCATCCAGGTCGGTGATCAAATATTAACAAAGGAAAAAATCTGAAAACGGAGAATTTTTAAGATTTTTCAATATTTCCCTCACAAGAACATTTTGTATAGAAATCATATAGTGCCTATCAAATAAAGGAAGGCAAAAATTTGCCTTCCTTTTTTGATAGGCACTAGGGAATAAATCCCATGATGAAATGTTGTTGACGCTAATATAAAACTCCGTTCTGAATAGGTTTAGGTATGCTATGCATACTTACTTGATCATTCATTAAACTTCGACGCTAAAGTTATTTGCAATTACAAAACTCAAACTATGAGTATAGGTACTAACTGTACTAGCACAGCCCGGTTGGTTGCGAACAATAGCAATACATTTCTTCAATATATAAAAACTCAGATTCGATTCCTGTCGTACTAATTAATAGGTATCATAATACCTAGTACCTATCTCATGTCAGCAGAACACTGTATGAGTCATACAGTATGACACAACATCGGATAGCGTTTTCGTAATACATAGATCATTAAACCTACGGAAATTAAATAAAATGATTTTATTTTGTGTAATGTCAGCGCTCATAATCATTTTTAATAACATAATACTATTTATGATTGTAATAATGATAATTACATACATGAAATAACATAAACTAACTTAAACTTAGTCGCTACCACGTCGTGGGGCCACAGGAGATCACAGGGCAAGACGCGCGGTGTGAGCGCCAGCCGCGCTCATACGTGCGAGCGACCCCATGCTGTTCGGTTGTCTAGCGAAATCCCGCCTATAAGGTTGAGTTTTATGCTTCGTCGTCGTATGAGTTACAGCTGGTAACGGTGTTGTAAATTCTGCTTTTTTTTTGCTGATTGTTTTTAGATTGGGTTGTTTGTAGGTTTGTTTCTTTTGCCAAATTCATTGATTTGTTTGATTAAAATAGTAGATAGATAGTAAAGTAGGTAGGTATTTGTTGTTGTTTGTTTTCTTGCTTAATTGATTTTAATTTAAGTAAGGAGAATATAATCGCCTTCGAACAATATACCGCCCTGACTTGCCGCATTTAAACATAAACAGAAAACGAGTAAAAAAAGTTACAGATACTGAATGGGCAATGCGTCTAAATATTTCTAATATCCAAGACGGTGAAGATCATTGTTCAAAAAATAAAATCAAACGCAGAAAAAAAAAATACCAACTTATTTCTTAACAAAAAGTAATGATATCCCACCAAAAACATTTTAAATGTAAAAAATGTTAGCCAAGCAAATACAATACAAAAATTTATAATATGTTAACTAAAAGACTTCGCAGACAAAAGGATTGATATCTGAATGGTTGCCAAGCACTGCAGATAATCCTGAAATACAAAGTGGATAACAAGTTAAATTAAAGTTTTGATTTAATTTGACTAGTTTTCACCACAAAATCAAATTAAAAATTACCTAGCAGATAAGTTGATTATCATGATAACTCGTATGTGGAAACGAGCCAAGTTAAATCAAAACTTTAATTTAACTTGTTATCCACTTTGTATTTCAGGATTATCTGCAGTGCTTGGCAACCATTCAGATATCAATCCTTTTGTCTGCGAAGTCTTTTAGTTAACATATTATAAATTTTTGTATTGTATTTGCTTGGCTAACATTTTTTACATTTAAAATGTTTTTGGTGGGTATTCTCTACAGAGATAACAACCATCTGATCA
The DNA here is from genome assembly GCA_963576735.1 of Bedellia somnulentella. Lineage (NCBI taxonomy): Eukaryota > Metazoa > Arthropoda > Insecta > Lepidoptera > Bedelliidae > Bedellia > Bedellia somnulentella. Next base: position 44,073 of record CAUYWD010000419.1, on the reverse strand, counting down.
ACTAAACTAGATTGTAATGAAAGATTTTTCTCGGAAGTTCTCTTTTATAGAATAGAGATGTTTTTATTTCTGATAACATGAATAGATAATCTTACTCATTAAAGAAGCAATGTGCGGCCGACAGCACGAGTTTTCTGGTGAGCAGTGTGCCGCCGCAGCGCAGCGCGGAGTGGTAGAGCAGCTGGGCGGCGAACGGGAACTGCTGTATGTCGGCCGGCCGCCCGCCCACAACGCGCGCTGCGACCGGCACGGGCGGGAACGCGGGGGTGGCGATGTGTAGCTCCTCGCACCACGCTGGAACGATATGTAGTGAACATCACTATTGCTAATTGAATCAATAGATAGGGAGATGCGATAGCTGTGCTGTGTCGGCTTTGTATAGCACTACACCAAGGCGTAAGAAGTGAGTAACGGTATTGGGGCTTTAAAGGGATTTTTAGGCGACACGGTTGGAGATCCATCAACAACAACCTTATTTTACCATCTTTTCCCCATTCAACTTTCCAAAAGTGGCTGGGTATTTTCTAATTCCTTAGCTCTGAGTTCTCAAAGACAACTGATGACTTAAGGTTACGGGAAGCTCATGAATGTGGGCAAGTTTAAATTGTTATATTTAGATACTCGGGGTAAGCTTATATTTATGTTTACCTTAAGTGCGTACTAGTTCTTCTTCTTCTTGAGCTAGCTTTCTCATTTTTACCCTCAACGCAACGGAGATGATATTATGCAATTAGTGTGAGTGAACGTTATTTTAACCTATACTTGCGTTGGCAAAATCATCGGTCGGTCTTTATATGCATTTTATAAATATGTCCAAAACTACTATTTCATCATTTTTAAATACATGTAATCGATTTACTCAGTATACAATATATCTTTTTAAACACAAAATGTTTATAAACTTGGAATTGTTTGTGCTCTCCTTTGTACCTGTGGGGGTCATGTTAGAGCGCACACTACTGCGGAATCACTCGCACATAGCAGCCTCTCACTCATATTCCTACATCGCGGAGTGTGAATGTTTTTCGATTTAAGCATAGATACAAATTATGAGTTGGTACACAGCAGGGTGTACTGGCCAGTATATCTTTGCTGTTCCCACATACCTAATAGTAATTTTTATATATTTATGATTTGAACCAAATTTTTTTACTAAATTCAAAATTCAAATTCAAAAATTCAAAATTATTTATTCGATAATATTTACACATTGAGACAACTTAACACAATAAATCATGCTTATCAATAAAATAGATACAATGTATTGAGAATTTTGACCTTTATGTAACATTTATCATAATTCCATTATCTATAAACAACATTAATGATTAAAATATTCGCGGGTATTTCAAAATTATTTGTCTTAGAATAAACTTCATTTCGGGCACCGCACTAGGCGAACCTGTGTCGCGGAGACCCGTTTGACATCATTGGTGTATGGTTCAATTTATAAGCATAAGCGGAATGTAATTAATTAATTATTTTCATATACAATTTATATTTGTTGAATAATTTAAATGTAAACAGTAATTGTTGTATATATGATAAAACTTGACATATTAAAAGCATCAAGATAATGTAAACTAAAAGTAATATGTAAATGATTAACAGTAAGGGTTAAGTATTTTATTTGATTAATACTATTATTTATTACATATATGGCTGTATATATACATATATATACAGCCGTGATAGCCCAGTGGGTAGAACACTCGGTTAACGTGCAAGCGACTAGTGTTCAAATCCCAGGTCGGGGCCTACACCAATTTGTCTTTTCTAAAGACATATGTGTGGTTAATTTATCATGGTTGTTAACGGTGAGGGAAAACATCGTGAGGAAACCCACATGGCTGAGTTGTACTTAGTCATGTGACAGTGTATTCGTACAAAACGGCGATAGGCCTGCCCCCTATCACGTGAGTACACTGTCCATGCAAAACGTGGGTACTCTGAACACCAGATGACAAAGTCACGTGATGTTCAGAAGTATTAGTACCTCTGCCAACCCCTTCGGGGATATGCGGCGTGAACGTTTATGCTTATGCTTATATATTATATGTTTATTAGAGCCAGCTATGTTATAACAAAGCCATTATTATTTAATTAGTAATTAGTTAAACACAGGGAATGGCTTTAAATAATTAAAGTGTAAACCGCAACGGAGTAATAATAATATAATGAATTGAATGGTGTAATCCTAAATAAAAGTATTAAAATAAATAAATAATTGATAATAAAATAATACTAATAATATAAGTGTGTATATATATATATATGTATATAGCAACTGCATAATAATAAACTCATTTCATAATTTGTAAAATATGTTCTATATCCTCGTATGACAAATCTTGTAAAGTGGCTTTTAATTCGGATTTAATCTGAATAACATTTTTATGTTTAAGGTCACATAATTTGAGGATGTTATTATATACATGCGGTTGTAGAAAGATACCCTGCCGCTGTGCAAATTCAGTCCTTGTATGGATGGATGGTGCTTTGTATATTCTTTTCTTTAGAATTGTCTGGTATTCTGGTAATTGCAACATATGTATATGTGCTAATACAGCAGAACGCAACAGGAATAGTTTACGTATGGATAAAATTTTCCAGTCCTTGTATAGTTGCTCAGTGGGGTAACGTCGTTTGACTCCTAGCATTACTTTAAGGATTGAGCGTTGTGATCTTTCAGCTTCAATTAAAATGGTTTTAGCCGCTCCACCCCACACAGAAATACAGTATTCCAAAACAGGTTGACAAATCGAAGTATATATCATCTTTATCAGACCATGTTCCACACAGGGTCTTAAACTTTTCATAATGGGTATAAGCTTTCTGACACGATTTGCTAGAGTGTGTATATGATCTCTATAAGACAACCGCTGATCTAGCACAACACCTAAGTATTTTATGTTGGCAGCTTCGTTGATTTTTGGACAGACACAGCCATTACAAGAGCCGAGGCAATCCAGAGTATTGTGTAATTTAAGCATGTAATTATTTTTAGGAGCTGAACTTTTAGTTTTAAAGAAAGTGACATATTTTGTTTTTTCGACATTAAGTGTAAGTAAATTTTCTTTTAAACAAGTACCAATAGTGATCATATAGCGCTCTGCTTTATTGAAAGTTTCTGTCCAGTCTTTTCCTTGAAAAATTAATGCAGTATCATCAGCGTAGCAGAATAACTCAGAAATATGTGAGTCTTTTATGAGGTCATTCAGGTATACAATAAACAGAGTAGGGCCTAGTACACTTCCTTGTGGGACTCCAAATTGAACATGTTTACGAGAACTCATTATATTTGGTCCAAAATATGATAATATTTTCCTGCTTGGCGATTTCAATGTTAATTGTCTCTTAGATAACTCTGCCAATACCTTCACTCCCGCGTGTTTCGAACCTCTCGTCTCTACATATAAGCTCTCACAAATAGTTAACCAGCCTACTCGTATAACTCCGTCTAGCTCTACACTTCTGGATGTTATATTTACGAGAAGACATTGTAAGTTGTGCTCAATTAATGTGATCCATAACGACGATTTGAGCGATCATGGTTTGGTGATCACAGAATTTTCCATTAAATTAAAAAGATTGACACCCAGAAGAGTATCATATCGTCCAATATCGGAGAACGTAGATTGTATCTCTCACGCTGCTCAATTCACTCCGTGGGAGTTCGTACAGGATTACAAAGATCTTAACGATATGGTTAGTTTCTTCTGTTTCTTAATTATTGACTTGTTTGATCACTTCGCCCCAATCCGTCACAAAATTTTTAGGCATCCACCAGCACCTTGGATGACCAATAACTTAAGGCACATGCGAAAACTCCGTGACAAAGCTTGTGAAACTGCAAAAACGAGCCAGACAGAGAGTTCGTATAAATATTATAGAGACATGCGAAATACGGTGAATTCTGCTTTAAAGATGGAAAAAAAAGTATTTTTAAATACTTATGTAAATAAAAACTCATCAAATCCAAAGAAAATGTGGCAGCATATAAACAGAATACTAAAGCCATCTCGTGTCTCCTCAATACCCTGTCATCTCTCGGAGCCTAACGTTTTAAATCGTTTCTTTGTCGATGCCGTTCCGCAAATCGATTTTTCTATCCCTAGTAGTTCAGACGATAACGCGGTCAACTTAAGCGGTTCGGAGTTTTCCTTCTCGGAAATTTCGGAGGCGGAAGTATCACGTATTATCCACACTTGCTCATCTAAAGCTGAGGGATCGGATAACATTTCAATGCTTATGCTCAAGGTCACACTGCCGTACTCACTTCATGCTATAACGACTATTTTGAACAAATCTCTACGTGAAGGCATTTTCCCTGACGCATGGAAGTGTTCTATGGTCACTCCCATCCCGAAGAAAAATTCAGTGGAACATCTTACCGATATAAGGCCTATTGGAATATTACCGGCTCTTTCCAAAATATTAGAAAAAGTTGTTTTAAAACAGATTATTCCTCATTTGGAATCCCACGGTGTAATTCCGTCATTCCAATCTGGTTTTAGGGGTGGGCATGGCTCCACTACGGCTCTGCTTAACATCGTTGATGACATTTTGTCTTCTTCCGACCAAGGGAATGCCTCTATATTAGTGCTACTCGACAATACCCGTGCCTTTGACTGTATTTATCCCCCCCTTTTGATTTCCAAATTACAGGCAGCTGGTTTTTCATCGGCGGTGTGTGAGTGGTTTTCATCTTACTTTTCGGGCAGAACCCAGATTGTAAAAACTGTCGATACTCAAGGAAATGTCACTGTTTCGGATCCACTTCCTATAACGCGTGGCGTGGTCCAAGGTTCAGTCCTTGGTCCAACTCTATTCAGTATTTACACAGCCAGTATATCGATGATCATAAAGGACTCTAAATACCATCTATACGCTGACGATACTCAACTCTATGCTCATCTGCCAATAGATAGTGATCAGTTCAGTACCGGTCTGTATAATTTTAATAGAGATCTCGAACGTATTGTTGAATGGTCTAAAAAGCATCATCTCATAATAAATCCGAACAAGACAACAGCATTGATTTGTGGTACATTGAGTCAAGTATCAAAAATAAAAGAGTTTCTGCCGGCTGTTCAGGTGGATGGGGTCACGGTTCCTTTCCAAGATTGCATTAGGAACCTTGGCCTATATATAGATCAAGTTTTTAATTTCCAAAAACATATAGATTTAAAGATAGCCAAATGTTTCTCCGCTCTAAGCAGCTTATATAAGATAAGGCCATTTTTAAATTCAACCATTCGATTTAAATTATGTGAGAGCTTGGTCCTATCACAATTAGGTTACTGTGACGTCGTTTATGGTCCCTGCCTAAAAAAAAAGACTGTAAATCAAATTCAACGAGTCCAAAACGCATGCATGCGATACTGCTTCAATATACAACGCCGACAACATATAACTCCATACCTTATTAATAATAACTTGCTCAATATGCATTACACGAGAGAACTTAAATTATCATGTTTAGTCTACAACGTCATTAAAAAGAAAACGCCTATATGGGCATTTTCATCTTAAATGGCGCAGGTTTTATAAAGAGACTTAATTTTTTTTAATCGTTTTATGACTAAAAATCTACGAATTATTATAATTAAATATGTAATTTACATGATTCATCAGTAAGTTTTAGGTAGAATCACGTATATTATCTTTTATTTTAGATTTTTCTAAGTAGATTGGAAAAAAGTTGTCTTTTTAGTAACAAAAGCAAACCGCCCTAAAAACTAACGTAATTCAAATAAATTAATGAAATCGCTCTTTTACAGTTTTTAGTGTAATAATCTATCAAATTAAATATTGTATTTAAACAAAAACATATTTAATTATTCATAAAATTCGAGAATTTTGTCCGTATCGTAACATATTGTCCAATTGCAAGGTTTATTTTTCGAATTCTATTTTAGATGAGGAAAAAAGTTCTAAAATCATATAATCATACCGTAGGTATTTTATTTTTCTTTGTTTATAATATATACGAATTATCATATTTATCTTAATATCCAAGATTTCTAAGGAAATAAGGCCACAACATTTAGGGACAGTTACTAATTGGACATGTGATGTGATGAAACAGAATTATTAGGAATAGTGTTCACTGGCTATAATACTCTCATAAAATTCTATTATTTTAAAATCCTACATATAATACTCAGAAATATTATATATATGCATATGTCGATATTTTCTACCTATATATAAAATGCACATTAAAATATGTATTATAATGAAACACGTTAAAGTACTATAAAAATATTTATTTGGTACAAAAACAAAAAATGTCATAACAAAAAATAAATTATACTTTAGATGAGATGGTACAAAAACGAAAAATGTAATAACACAAAAGAAATTAAACTTGAAATCAGTAATCACTTGTAATCATGTAATTTTTGCATTGACTACATTGTTTGGCCGCACAAGAATAGGATTGTCGGTCGCAACGCAAGTAACTTCGTTTATTATTTCTTCCATAGATTTTTGCTTTAATGGTCTATATACTTGCAAGGCTTTATGTTTTAGATCAATGTTAGCGTGTTTGATGCATAAACATGTATTCCTTGAACTAGGTTTTGGGTAGATTACGTAAAATGACTTGTATTTCCACAGGGTTGTAATTCCATATTTCCCTCCCAACTCTTTATATTTTTTGTGTAAATTTTGTAATGTATCGACTGAGTATCTTATTTGACGCTTTTCTTTACCCTTTACCCTGCACTCCTATTTTCCCGCTGTTGCTCTGCTAATGTCTTCTCTTAACCAAAATGTTTCGATTTCTACAGAACACGTGAGCCTTTGGTATTTCTGTTTCACCAGAGTCGTTCTTTGAAGTCCCATTTATTTTGCGACATAGGTCTTATTTCCGTTCTTACAGTTTTTTATTATTTTATCTGCTTTTCTTGAAGTAGTTTATTATAATGTCTCAAAATCGGTCTCCGCTTTAGAGTAAATGATTTTTTAGAGTTTCTTTAATTGGGTCCTTTCTCTTCGGTTCCATAGCTCTCTGCTTTCTTTTTTCTATTTGTTTCGATTTCTAATCTTTTCCTCTTCGGTCATTTCAGATACCTTCTTTCTTTTGGCTTTCATTCGCGCTAACTGTTTTTTTCTAACTTCTTCAGCCTTTTCTGGGTTGTTTTTTAATTTCTCTCGATACCTTTTGGCTCTTTCAGCAGATGTTAACGCCATTGTTGCCATTAAAGTGATATCACCACTACCTGTAAATTAAGAAAACACACCTGTAAGTACCAACTACCTATTTTTTTTCTATCTTTCTAAAAAGTTGACATCATAAAATTTTATTACTTCAACGTGTGTACAGTAAGCTTTAGATGTCTGTTTCGTAACATTTTTGTCCATCCTATAGTAACGGTTGCTAACCAGACGTGACGAATACGTACCTCAATAATCAATTTAATTAAATACTAACTAAATATTATCAGAATCTTTTCAAATTAATACTTTTATTCTTTCAACAGCGTTGAAGCATTACACAGACCAAGAAGAAATATAGTCAAACTTTGTAATTACACAAATAAACGTTACTAACCTCAATAGATTTTTCTTGACCACACTTTTGTGATGAGCTGCGTGCTGCTCCAGCCGGGCTTCTTTCGATACTAACTTTAAAATGGCGCTTTCTACATTGACAGTTTAGCTTGGGGCTGCTATTAAAAACCAAATTTATCCCGAAAATGGGCATTTTAATAAAAAAATATGCGTTACAAAACAGACATGTCCGGCAGTCGCGAATTCGTTAGACAAGATTATTATGAATTTATTTAATACATTGTTTAATAAATGAAGTGAAATACTTAGTTTAAATGCTTACACAATATCTAACAATGAAAATAAATTATCTCAATGTTAGCCGTCATACAAAATTTTTGATAAAAATCGAATGTAAGGAGGCAGTTTGTAGTTGTGACAGCACAAATTCAGACATTTTCGAATGGTTTTTAATTAAAATAAAATTGGAATAACATTTTCTCGGGAGCTAAATTACGAATTCATGCAGATTTATAAATAATCTTTCGGTTTCATAAGCTTCTTCTTAAAAAATAACTTTCAATCTTTTTTTACAACAGTTTATTTCCATGATACAACCGAAAAACAGCCTGCACCGTTTAAAGTAAAAATCCCCATATACTTGTACGAAAAACTTAATTTCTCGCATCGTGACCGTCGAAGCATTCTAATTATACCGAAGCACAAACTTAGTAGGACTAAGGGTTCTTTTAAAATAACAGCCTCAAAATGCTGGAACGTCATTCCGCCGCCAATTAAAAATGCTCAGTCTATTCACACCTTCAGACGAAAACTACGCAAATGGCTGTTATTATCGCAGTTCAATGAATTTGCTGTTCCCTATGGTTGTGCTTCCAATATCGAATGAGTTTTGTTTTTTTTTTTTCTTTTTCTTCTTATATGTATATATACTATATCTATTAATGTATGTCATATGTGCTATAACTATATATGTGCACATGTGTGTAAGTATTCATATTATTCATTAAGACGCAAAAGAGTATTATTTGTTTTTATTGTTAACATACTTCATACCTATAATTTTCATATGTAAATATTTAGAATATTTGTGTGTATTGTACTTATATGTATATAAATATTCTATATCTGTATGTATGTATATATATATATATATATATATTCTATGTTTGTATATGTATGTATTGTATATGTTTAGAATATTTTATATGTAAATGTTATCTTTTTATGTATAAGGCGCATGTACCCAAAAATACTCACATATTGTACATTAGCTATTAGCTAAGAATATGTATATTTGTACGTGTGTATGTTATTTTGTGTGTTTAGTTCTAAGTTAGTCTTTAAGTTTTATTTAGTTATAAGTATTGGTTAGAGCTGAAAACCGGAGCTATCCGCTTTAAGTGGTTAGACCGAGCTCGTAACCATTTTGTCTTTTTTTTTTTTATTGTTATCTAATTTGTTCTTCTTTTTTTACTTCTTTTAACTGTATGATATAGATTTCTTTCTGTAATATGTGTAAAAAGGCAAATAAAATCTTTTTATTTATTTATTTTTTATTTATTCATTAGTGCACCAACTTTTACACACTGCTGTCTTTGTGCAAGGTATGAAGAAAACCATCTTAAAGCACATCCTCGAATTCCATTTCTTTCTAGCTTTTTCAGAAGAATCTTTATTGAAACCGTATCAAAAGCTTTTGCCAGATCCAGAAAAACACCAATGCAGGCTTTATTATTATCTAGAGCATTAGTTATTGATTTTGTCAATCCCGCAACAGCATCCTCTGTAGACCTGGCTGGTCTGAAACCAAACTGGTTAGGGTTCAATAAGTTTTCAGCTTCTAAAAAGTGTGTCAGCCTTCTGTTCACAATCTTTTCCAAGACTTTTGATAATGAAGATAGCAGTGAGATTGGTCGATAATTCGCAGGATCAGTTTTTGAACCACTCTTATGAATCGGGCATACAACGGCTGTTTTCCATGTGGTCGGAAATTCGCCTGTAGAGATACTAAGGTTACATATGTGTGTTAACGGGATCACAATGTATGGACTTATTCGCTTTAACAAACGGTTGCTAATTCTATCTAATCCGGAGGAGTTGCTATTTTGTAATGACTGAATAATTAATCTTACTTCTTCTTCATCAGTAGGGGATATAAAAAACGAATTGACAGGACCACCAGTAGAAGATACATTAGACGCGAGATGATATTCGGATGTTTGTAAATTATCCAAAGTTTGCTTTGCGTAACTTTCACCCACAGAAGAAAAGTATTCATTGCAGGTACACAGTGATTCAGTAGGTATTGGTCCAATAGATATTAATTCATTAGCAGAATTTATCTTTTTATTCACATGACATACTTCTCTTATAACGTCCCACATCTTTTTCGGATTACCTTTTGTATCCTCAACTTTCTTTCGGTTATAGTTATTTTTTAGTTTATGTACGAGATCTATGTAAAAATTTCTGTATCTTTTGTATGTTGTTTGTGTAACTAAATCATGAGGATACTTTTTGGCTTTCATATGTAAATGGTCTCTTGTTTTCATACATTTTATTATACCAGGGGTTATCCAAGGTTTTAGATTGTATTCCTTTCGGCTTTTTTTAGTTGTTACTGTGTTCTGATTTATTAGACTGGTAATGGCTAATGTAAAGGTGTTTGCTGCTTCGGACGCATCTTCATTCATCAGTGTTTGTTTCCAATCAAATTTCTTTATTTCAGTTTCAATGGCATCAAAATCAACTTTGTTAACTATACGCTTTGGTTGGTACGGGTTCAAATCGGACATTGGAATGTTGATCATCACGATATCGTGGTCCGTCATAGAAGATTTAAGTACTATGGCCTCAGCTTCTATAGAATATTTTGGGTTGATATATATATGATCCAAACAAGTCAGTTTTCTAGTAGGTATTGTAATTGCAGGAATCAGATTGTTTTCAGCTGCCAAGTCCAAGAGTTTTGATCGTTTTTCAATTGCCTTCGAAGATAAAATATCTATATTCAAGTCTCCCGCCAGGATTAAACAATTTTTATTTCTTATTCCATCTAAAGTATCTTGTAGTCCCTCCAAAAACAAGGCTATATCACTCACACTTGGGGATCGATAAATACCCACAACGGTGAATTTGTGAGGAACTTCTAAAACTAAGCAGTTTGCATCCTTAATGGTATCAGGTTCGTATGAAGTTGCATTCCATTTATTCTTGATGTAAACGACCACTCCTCCAGCTTTGTTTATGAATTTTTGCGTGCTAAAAACTGAATATCCAGCAAGTGTTTCAATAACAGAAGTTTCAGTGATCCAACATTCAGTAAGCACAATAACATCAAAATTAAAATTTAGAGCTTTGTAAGTAACCAAAAATTGGGAGAAATTCTTTTCTATACTACGTATGTTACATGATAAAACTGTTATTCCTTCTTTTTCAGCTATCAAGCCCCTAACATTGTCTATATTAGTAATTGGTTGACAATTCACCTTATATGTATCTTCCAAACCACTAAGAATATCTAAGGAGGCCATTTATTACAAACAAGGGGAAAAGTCCAACCACCGAGAACATTTCTATAGTCATAATAAAAGCTTGACAACCACAAAAAACTAAACCACTCTGATGAAAAGTATAAAGTGAACATATCATAGTTATCATGTGTAGTAAATATATTATTAAATGTAATTAGATCCTGATAATGTATAAGTATTAACATATAATATATCATATATATATAATATAAATAAGAAAGAAATGTATAATAAATGTATGCATTGAAATAACTTATGGGATTGGTAACATAATGTGAATGTAAAGGATTTTTCATGATATTAGATACTAAATTTAAATTATTTGTAAAAGTGTAAATACATGCTAACCAATTAACAATCATTAAAATGTAAGAAATTATTAGGTCTAATGATAAAAATATACTCGCACTTGTTCTATATCGTATTTTTTTGTTGATTTTCCATCGTATCGTTTGCTGCTGGTATTGGTCCAACTTTTTCATCCAGATCCCATTTACTTTTAATAATTTGTACTGGCTGGTTTTCTGCTTTCCGTATATATATGGTTCCATCTTTAATCCAGCAAAATCGAAAATTATGAGCTCGGGCTCTAGAACGGGATTCTCTAAAAAGCCATCTTCTTTTTTGTGTCAATCTCTCATTAACAAACAATTTATTATTAGTACCAGTAACTATTGAGCTTGAGTTTATATTAGGTCTGGATTTTGCTGCTTTTATAAATTCATTGCGTTTTGCACGACAGCTAAATTTGAGAATTAGTGGACGCGTCGTTTTCATTTCGTTGCTGTTCTTCTTGAATCTTGGACCCACTCTAATTGCTTCCTGAAGGTCGTTTTCGGTAATTTTCACTCCGTAAAGTTGGGAAGTGAGAATAGCAGTGTGATAGATATTCTCGTTGCGTTCTTCCGGTACACCTATTATTTCTAATTCGTTTCTGATGTTATGTTGCTCTTGTGCATCAATACTTTCTTGCAGATTTGTAACGGTTATTTTAAGATCAGATATTTCTTTATCTCTCAGGTATAAAGAGATTATACTTATCATAAATTATTTTATGACTAATGTTATTGTAGGAAATAACCGTTTAACGATATGACACAATCGTACATCTATACTAATGCTATAACGATTAAAGTTTTGTAATCTTATTAGCAGAGGCGTTCACTAATACATCATCGACTTACATACATACATATACTCACGGCTAAAAATCCCAGGAAGAGGTAGCCAGAGCTAAAGAATTAGAAATTCCTCAGCCACTTTTGGAAATTTGAGTGGGGAAAAGATAGTAAAAATATAGGTTGTTGGTGATGGGTCTCCAACCGCATCGCCCAAAAATCCCTAAATAGCCCCATACCGTTAGTCGCCTCTTACGTACACCCACCGGAAGAAATGGGGTAGTGCTATTCTAAACCGACACTACACGGCATCATCTACATATCATCGACTTGTATTATAAAATTAACTTTCCTTGTAATGTCAGGTCAGTTTACTAGAATAGAATAGTAAATTATTTCACATAGCATAACAACCTTAATGGCTCAGTGGGTATAACAGCGCCTTTCATGCGGAAGACGTGGGTTCAAACTCCAAGTCGGACCTACACCAATAAAAGACTTATTATAAAAGAAATAATAAGGTCATATATTTTTTGAGGCGCCTCTACGAGAATGGGACTGCGTCAGTGAGAGCAGACGAGATGCTCTCAGACCACTTCCACCCTAGCGCGGGAGTCCGTCATGGATTCATTATTTCTCCGCTTCTGTTCAACATCTACATAGAGCTGATAATGAGAATTGCCCTCGAAGACTGGATGGACGGTATCGCAATCGGCGGCCAGAGAATCTCGAACCTATTTGCAAGCAGTATGCGAGATATGGAAGACTTGCTGCATAAGATGGAAAAAATCAGCTTGGAATTTGGCCTTAAGATAAATCGCAGTAAGATGGAGATGATGATTGTGGATCGTGCCGACAACAACAAGCCTGAAGTCACGAAAATTGCAAATGGTGACGTTGTACAATCATACGTCAATCTGGGAGCGCTGATATCCAACAATGGTAAATGCGTGGACGAAATAAGTAAGTAAAATGTTTATTTGGTATTAAAAACAAAATTATAAACAGTATTTAACAATTAGATACAACATGTAATGATGCCAAAAAGGTCTTGGCTCAGCATAAAATGTACCCAGCGCAAGTCTCGCAGGACACAAACGACGAATAAAGCGACGAATGGCGATGGCAAGGTCTTCTATGGACACACTTAAGAAAATATACTAATATGAATAAGTTTCTTCGCTTAATTCCGCTAAATACCTGCAGTCTTCATGCAACATACACTGTGCACCGCCCGCCCTCCCACTTACAAGAAATCAAAAATCAGACAGTGCACCACACATACAACCGCAAGCGAAAGCTACAAGCAACCACAATCATGCGACGCATTTCGACTCAACACGAGTCATTGTCGAGCAGTAGACAGTTCGGCAGCTGACCACCGAGTGCCGGTCATACGATTTTGCGGTGATATTTATAGGCCAGGCTCCCCACTCCCCCACACAAAAAAAATTTTTGTTATATAAATTAGTCACTCGTCATTGATGTTTTGGGTGGGGGAGTGGGGAGTGGAGAGCCTGGCCTATAAAGGTTTTTGGGTCCTGGCCTATAAAGATCACCGCAAAATCATATGACCGGCACTCGGTGGTCAGCTGCTGCTTGACATTGGGTTTCCGCAAAGTAACGCCTGATTCAATACAATATCTTAAAAAAATATGAAAGAACCGCAACATCACCAAAGCCACAAAGACCCGGCTAGTCAGAGCGCTTGTGTTCCCCATATTCATTGATGATTCTTAAGATGTGGTGCTGGAGGAAAATGCTTGGGATATCTTGGACAGAGTTCCGTACCAATGATTCAATCCTCCAAGAACTAGGTGTCAAACAGCGCCTATCATCTATAGTCCAAGCTCGTATCCTAACCTTCTTCAGTCATATACCTCAACGTGTCCGCCTGTCTATCGGGCGACTGGTGGTACAGGGCAGAGTAGAGGGCACCTGAATGCGTGGTCGATCACCAATGAGATCGACGGACCAAATCAAAGTTGGATGACACCCTGTACCAATGCACCAAAAAAGCAGCCCTCAGAGAGGAGTGATAACGGATTGTGAGGCGATTCACCCGACCAAAATGACAACCACGACCACTCTGTCAAGAGTGTTACGACTGAGAAGAAGAAAGTCATATACATATACATACATACAACCATATACTCACGGCTATAAATCCCTAGAAGGGGTAGCCAGAGCTGAGGAATTGGAAATTCCTAAGCCACTTTTGGAAAGTTGAGTGGGGAAAAGATGGTGAGATAAAGGTACTTGGTGATGGGTCTCCAACCGCATCACCCAAAAATCCTTAAAAGACCCAATATTGTTAGTCACTTCTTACGTACACCCACCGGAAGAAATGGGGTAGTGCTCATCATATATATTCGCATATACTTATGTGGTTCATCTATGATGGTTGAAAATATCGTGAGCAAACCTTCATGACTCAGTTTCTTTATATATATATTCTAATACACTTGTTTAAGCTTCCATGCGTGACTTTCAATCCCTTAAGGTTCTGGATCAAAATCAGTCATAAAGGCAAGCACACTTTTATTATTTGCTAAACTAGTTTTTTTTTGCCTCATATAAGGAGCTCTGTTAAATTAAGAACAGTTGTATTTTGTTTTTCTGGAAAAAAAATTTTGAGTGGTTGTAGTTTATAAGTGATACTAATGTAATTTTTACTTTATTTATAAGTTCGTATTTTAGTTATGTGATGGGGCAAAAAATAAATACCTTTCTGTCTTTCTTTTTTCTTGGACTTAGTCATGTGACTGTCTTTTCGTACTAACGGGGCGCGGTGTGAAAGATGATATTGTAAAAAAGGAGTTTTGATATGATTTGGGCACATAGTCAATTGGTGAAAGGTTGAGTATGATTTAAGGCCAAATAGAGAGTGTGCTTATAAAGGCAGGTTTCCGAATGACATAGAATAAAAAAGCATGTATGAAAATATCGATGGATGTGAACGAAGCTAAAGAGGTTTGCCAGGATCGAACAAAGTGGCGATCGATGGTCTCTGCTTACCCCAATGGGGACTAACGGCGTGAGTATACGTTTGTTTGAATATGGACTTACATTTAAACACTACATACATACATAGTTATAATATTCAACATGTACTTGTACCTGAATATTTAAATAAAATACATAATTATACACTTTTTATTCATGCTCGTATACTCAACAAATGTAATTTAATTTGCAACAGATTTACAGTGTTTCAGAGAAATAGGTAGTGTTTTTCACCATATCCTTCAAAATAGGCAGAGATTGGCTAGTCGCACGTCTACAGGAAGAGCGTTCTATATTTGTTCTGCCTGCACAGTTAACGACGAGCTATAGAAAGTAGTTGTACTTAACAGAAGATTATAAAAAGAACGCAAATTAAGATTGTGTGAAGAACAGAAATTGGAAACGCTCTTTTAGATAGGAGGGGGTGGCAGGATTGAGCAAGATGAAGTAAAGAGGAGAATTTAAATTTAAATAAAAAGTAAATTTGAAGTATGTGCGTTTCTGCGGAGATGAAGCTAATTAAGTTTGGTGCAATAAGTAGAGACGTGGTCGTATTAAGTTGTTCTTCAGTTATATGAAGTTAACAAGTGTCAGCATAATCGAGAATCGGTAGGAGCAGAGATTGTGCTAACGTTTTGGTAGCAGTAGGGAGAAATTACGCAGCCTCCTGGTTTACAAAAGGGTTGGCATGATAAAATGTTGAAGCTAATGCAAAACATGTCTCCGCACCGACCAGCTGACACTGCGTCAGCGGTCCATGGTGTATGTAGACCCGTTACCAACCATTTTGTACTTCTCACAAGAAAACTCTTTATAGAGTTATTGTTGGTAAAATAAAAATATACAAAAAATTAAGCGCTTAATTATTATTTTTTCAATTTTATAAACTATTTGTGAAGACTTTTAATTGCCATTGATGTTTTGTGTTCTATATGTTGTTATTATTTAGCTGTAAGTCTTCCAAATAAATAAGTAAATCAAATTTGTTCGTAAATTGTTGTGACATTGGTTTGCTTGCACTCACACAAAACATAGCATAAACCGTCAGCCGATGTGACCAATAATATGATAACTTAGGGAGTACTTCAATCAATACTTTGAACTCATTCAAATATTAACTCAGAAAATAGACCTAAGCCGTATTTTTTAAGTGAATAACCTACCGCAGCATATCAATAAACACAGACAAGCGAGAACAATCCTCATAGTGACACGGTGCGCCACGGACGGCACGGCACGGCACGACGCGACACGACACGGCGCGACGTGAACAACACGACGTGGCTCCGGAGCGAGCCGGGACACACTGATGTTATCGATGATAATGTTTATCCATTGTTGCGATTATCTTATCGGTTCCGAATTGCTGCATGTCCGATGTCGTGTCAACTTATCTAGGACTGTCTTGCTAAAAACATCTTTGCTGATAAACATGTCACAAGCATCGGCTCCGGCTAGCACTACCCTATTCATCACCGCAGGGGTTTACGATACTACTAATGGAGCTGGGCCTATTTATGTTATATAAAACCCAATACCAACGATTCGTATTTTCGCATTCATTGGTTACTACTGCCACCGAGCTTTATGCGGCTTTTAGATGTCATGGTGTGTTGGTGAAGTAAAGATGTTTTTACAAGCTAAGTCAGATAGAGAAAGGAAAAGAAGAAAATGCTAAAAAGCTTGCAACTCCGAATTGGCAAGGCGCTTCTTTCTCTCTTTCAGGGGGCCTAATTATTTATTTATTTATTTGAGAAACAAACGGGACACAATATTTAAAATAAGAGAAAAATACAGAGAAGTTCTTGAACTATAAAGTTTGTACCAATTGTTATACAGACGATAC
Source organism: Bedellia somnulentella (assembly GCA_963576735.1). Taxonomy (NCBI): domain Eukaryota; kingdom Metazoa; phylum Arthropoda; class Insecta; order Lepidoptera; family Bedelliidae; genus Bedellia; species Bedellia somnulentella. Next base: position 27,049 of record CAUYWD010000419.1, on the reverse strand, counting down.
AGAAAAACGCAAATTAAAATAACTATTGAAAACAAAAAAAAATATACATCAGTTGTTATATGGATAATTTATACAGATGAAATTAAGTAAGTTAAATGAATTATATTGTCATTCCGACCAGACCAAGCAAACACTAAAAGATTACAAAATATGCATTGAGATTTTATGAAATAACTAGCTGTGCCCGCGACTTCGTTCGCGTGATTGTCGAGAACAAAAAAAAACGTCGTTTAGTTAAGAGTATTATCACCTTTTTGAAATAAAATAAAGAACCAATGAAATCTAATGCGGACACTTATTGTGATGTAGGAACTATTGAATATTTCATAATGATATTTAATTAATTACAGTAGCCATTATCCAGTTGAAATAATAAAAGGTCGTAACTGTGTGTATCTCATTTGAATTAGTGTATATTTAGATACAGTTACAGGGTTAGCCAAAGATTATGGATCGCTACCTTGTACGATCCTAGCAGAGCTGCATAATGCATCAATATATTTATAAAGCCCTTTTGTTTTTAACACTTCGGAATTTTGCATATAGATCATATATCAAAGGCTTGGGTAGATCCAGCTCCGCGAGGGGATTCGAATCACCAGGTTCAGGCTCAGTTCCGGTACTGAATCCTCTTGACCGGGCCGGACCGCTTATCGAATCCGGCTCGGTTAAGAAATTCGGAACTGAATCAAATAACCAAAAAATACCACGATTACTTCGCGGAACGTAACGATTGCTGTTGACATACATCTAAAAATCAATTAACTCATATGTATAATGATTCTGTTTGTGTACAGGCTAGGTTCGCTAACATACAAATATCCATATGTAAAAAAAATAATAATATTTAGAAACATCTTAACAACATCTTATAAGAATATCTACACATAAATATATGCAAATCAGAAAGTGACACAACATAAAACACTATCATATTTATAATATCACTATAAACACCATTATTTATGAAAAGATTGATAAATCTATTAAACGAAATTGGCAAACAAAGAACAAAAAAGGACAACTCTCTTTTCGTCTCTGTCTCCCGAGTTCAAATTGTATTACATTCTTGTCTCGCTCTCACATTCAGCAAGCAAAGCAAATGTAACGGTAATAATCGAACCGATCCTGAACCTGATGCCTGAGCCTGTTGTTCGAAAACAATAAAACCGAGCCGGTGCGGAGCGGCCCGGTTAAGCGAACCTGCACCTGATAAGAAAGAGTGGGGCCGGTTAGGCCAATCAGGCTCACGCAGGGATTCGAATCATTTGAATCCACCGAGCCGGACCTACACACGGCTATCAATCCCGCCCGATTTCGGCCACAGCAACTTCTGGTATCCGGCTATTAAGAGTGTGTTCATGTGCTCTCATGTGACTGACATAGCCAATCTTTCCGACGAATGTTCTATGACGTATGTTGAAAAATCAGTAACCCTCCAATATATAGGTAGTTATTATTGATGGCCGCAGGTGGTCGGGCCTTGAGCTCATCACTCTTTGCTTCGAGCTCATCACGTCTTTTCCTTCCGAAAAGAAATATTAACCGGTTGACAGGAAGGGGGTAAAATTTAAATTACTAAATTTCACTCAAGAAAGAATAAAACAAACGGGGTAAGCTAAATAAAACCGCTCAAAAAAGGTGCTTTACTATTATTAGGGTTTACGGTTGTTGGTTGTACTATGATAATGATAATACATTGAATTAATTCGATTTATCAGTGGCATAATATGCACTGTAATAGCTGTGTAGTGTCGGCTTAGAATAGCACTACCCCATTTCTTCCGGTGGATGTACGTAAGAGGCGACTAACGGTATTGGGGGTTTTAAGGGATTTTTGGGCGATGCGGTTGGAGACCCATCACCAACAACCTTTATTTTACCATCTTTTCCCCACTCAATTTTCCAAAAGTGGCTGAGGAATTTCTAATTCCGTCGTGAGTATATGTATATATAATATGCAAGTATAACTAAATTAAGGTTAGTCAATAAGGTCACTACATCATTTTAGTGTTTAAAAAAGTAGAACTTAAAAGATGTCTTATGTTTCTGGTGTTTAATACATACATACGCCGTTAGTTCCCATTGGGGTAGGCAGAGACTAATGATCGCCACTTTGTACTTTACACTTTTTTTTATCGCCAATGTGGAAGGTAATGTTAGTAGAGGACGACCTCGGAGGACACATTTGGATCAAATAGAAAACGTGCTCAAAAAGGCAGGTGTCCACAGTATGAAGAATAAAAGAGCATGTATGAAAAGATTGATGGATGTAAACGAAGCCAGAGAGGTTTGGTGTTTAATGTAGACCAAAATTCAGTTTTTTATTATAAACGTTCACGAAAACTGGTTGTGAAGTGACGTGCATTTGAAGAATGGCTAAGAATTTCAAAATTCTGCTCACCAAATTGGATTTATTAATAGGCAGACTATTTACATAATATATTAATATTAATAAGCCTAATTTAAGAAACTAAGTAAAGATAATATTTAAAAGCATTTTAGTTATTTTCATAGTCGGCGAATTCACTTGACATTGGCAGCTTGTATTAATTTCGTCTTGCTTGTTTCCTGTAGCTTCTATTACTTTAACCGACTTTAAAATAAAGGGTTAAAGGGGCTAAAAAAATGCAAATTTTATTTTTGCTTTATTTTATTTTGGTTCTTTATTTTATTTTTGCACAACGCCATCTATCGGACTTTGGATTCCAACTATCAACATTAGTTCTATATTTAGACTTAAGATGTCGTTGCAAGTACTATACTGAATTGCGTAACGTAATATTTTTCTTCTTGAACTCACAAAATTAATCATATCTTTTGATAGAGTGAACCGATTTCGATGAAACAAAAACTAAGTTATACCTCAAGTTACGTATAATTTTTGTATATAAACATTTTCAGCATTAAATTCGTAGATTTTACATGATGTGCGCGCATACAAATATATAAACAGACAAACAGACAAAAATTGAAAAAATGATGGAAATGGGTTCTGTTACTTATCTGTTCACACGCTGGCTATTTTTTTTTCAATAATTTCTTCAATGTACAAAAATGACTTTTCTACAGATTTATTATATGTATAGATGTTAACAATATTTTATGATAATAAAATATACCTAAATAAGATACTTACTTTTCAAGGTTAAAAATACATAATATAAGATAAATTATGAATGAAAGTACTTAAAATACATACGTTGCTCCATTTTGGTTCAATTTAAACTATTTTATCGGTGAATGACTAGCAAGAGTATACCTATATATGTTGTATCGTCGTTTTAAATAAAAATTTATGGTGAATAAAACCAAAACAATGTTATCTGAAAGAGATGAAAATATGAAAGAACGCAAGTTTTAAATTGATAGTAAGAAAGTAAAAAAAATGAAAGCGTTAGTATTTCTGTATTTTTTATTTACTAGGGACTGACAAAGTGAGGAAGACAAAGTAAAGAAGAGCAACGCAGTAAATGGAAATATATCTATTTTAATGTTGAGTTAATCTTTACCAAAAAGACCCGCGGGCTGATTATGTAACTTTAGCGACCGCGATTATGTCGCAAATTGCAATATTATCACTGTCAAAAGCGTCAGATTGCATACAAATTTATGACATTGACAACGACAATCGTGCAACTTGCGACACAATCGTCACTCGCAAAAGATACATAATCAGGGGGCCGATTGGCTGAACAAGATACTGTCCCAGGCTATTGAATTGGACAAGACGGTATTTTTTATGAGTATAAGTAATAAAAAAAACGGCTATATACGGTGAAATGTCTTCAGTTAAAATTAAGTTACTTTATTTTACAATCTTTTAATTCCTTCATTTCCAAAATTGGCCAAAGAATGTCTTATTGTAAAGCTCTGGCTACTCTTGCTAGGGGATATAGCCGTAAGTGGGTATATGTCTGTATGTATGTGTGTTAAAAACAAAATATTCACTATAGACTCTTTCTACCTCTAGGGGAAAATGGGTGTTAGTACAAGTACGTAAGTAACAAAATATTTACTCATACAATATACTATTATTGTATGTCTGTAAAGAGTTGCAATGAAAAAAACCAAATATCACATTTATAAGCTTTTATTGTCTGCATTTCGTTTTTAACTTTTACAACCTTTTTACACTTTTAGTT